>JAQIVZ010000545.1:0-61199 GCA_034700945.1 Arrhopalites spinosus | reverse complement strand
ACTAGTATGGGTAGACTCGTATCATACCCAAAGTTTTGAGTACAAGTACCAGTATGGGTACCAGTACCAAAAATTAGCACCCATTCGGAGCACTAAACGAAAGACATTTTCATCTTCAAATATTTAAAATCTTTCTTAAAAGACTGTAGAAGAAAATTGACATAAACATGAGTTGACTATTTAAGATATTTTTTTTACTCTCAACTTAAATTATTGCAAAAATTGTAAAGCAAAACAATTTAAATAGAGGTATGACAAACTAGTTGCTACTGGCAACTTGATAGTTGTTAAGAACAATTTAATGTTGACTATTATTATTTAAACAATCGTTTCTTACATTTCTTTAGTAAATTACGGGCTGTGTTTCTCAATTTTAGTAATAATAAATGGTTGAGTTAAATTCGCGGTATAAAAAAATAGTTTAAGATTTTTTCATCAAATGAAAAAAGTCAATGTCAATTCAAGAAAGAAATTAATTTTGTCAAAATATGAAAAACTAGAAAACAAATGGCACACAAAATAGTTGTTCATGTGGCCGGACCGCCAAAAATAAGAACTGGGGTTTGGTTAGACATCAGAAATTGCATTTTGTTTTATGTTTTTGTGTACTACAGAAATTGTAAAGTAGAAAATGATGTCATATGCACGTTCTCCTTAAAGTGCTTTCGATTTTATAAGCTGAAAACATTTCTGTATTCAAAACTCAACACGTATTCCCCGTTAGTGTACAAATCTATTTAATAAATTAGGTTTATGTTTCATAATGTGATACCTATTTTGTGCCATTTCTATCAAGAAATGACACAGATAGAAATGAAAAAAGGGGTCATTTTCAACGTAAAAATAACAGAGAAAACATGATTTTTTATTTACCCCATATGAAATTCCTTTGGTTAAGACTTTCAACAAAAGTCTCTGAAATCAAAAGATGGCAAATTTTATTGGCTACAAACTGGCTATAACAAATCAGAAAAAAAAATTATGCCATGACCTACAGGGTCATGTTTATGATGCAAGGAGGGATTTTGCCTTGCTTTACATGCAATCTATGTTGCCTCCTGTGACCTTGTCAAGTAACATTTATGGCCGGGAAAAAATAGTATTCACTGCGCATTGACCAGGGCTACAAAATAGCACTAGCCGATTTTTTGAAAAAAAATTCCCGCCAAAGAAAAAGAATAAACAAAAAAACAAACGAATACCACGTTGGAGCTTTTTCCGTCGCACATGCACTTTCGGTGGCCCAACGTTTGACCGGGTCAACATTTTGACTAATGAGTGATACCATGTCAAAGACCATGAAATTTACCACAAACCACTTGCTGATACTTTTGTCAAATCGTGCAACTACGTCGCACATTATTGACGCAAAGTTTTCGTGCGTCGACAAACTAATACCACTTTGGCTATGTGTACAATAATTATAAATTCATAGCAATTATAAAGCAATTATTTTATCAAAGAGTATGCGTACTTAAAAAAATCTAAACTACTTAGGTCCTCCTTAACTCGTCCAAATATAATTTAAATCTTATCAAAAGTCTTCTTTTAATATTAGGCTCCAAACACGCATTGTTTGTCGTTGGTGGATATAATTCAAGATCAGCCGTAATTTTTTCATACAGTGAAAATGGACTCCCAGTTTTTAAATTGTACTGAAAATGAACAACAAAGAATGCTTTTATGTCATCAGCCATGACCAGGATAAAATTAATTATAGTAAATACCTCTGAAAAATGTTCGTAAATAATGATGAGGGGTAGTTTCTCATATCCCCAAATATTCCCATGAGTAATGGCAATCCCAGTCTTTTCAGCATCTTTACATTGACAACTTCCCGTATCAGGGTAATCACAAATACAGTGACCCTTTCGGTAGTTAAAAGCACACGAGACACTGAGCATCAAGTCTGTACACACAAGAAGAAGAATTTTTAAAGTCACTTTACAATTTAAATAAGCAGTTAAAATTCATAATCATTCTTTAATTATTACTAACGTGGATTGAATGAAAAAAAGATATTCATTAAATCTTGATCAGCGTATTTAAGGAATTCATTGTATTTATCGTAAATCAAATTTATCTTCTGCTCAAATCCAACACGTCTCATTCTTGTCAAATTCATAAAGGACACTCCACCATTTAATCCTAGTCAGTCAAAATAAAATAATACAATGATTATCAATGATAATTTATCATTGAATGATATATTGTAAGTACTGATAGAAAATAATTTACATAATAAAATAATTATTTTTTAAAACATACTTACCCCTTGGTCCATAAAAAGGTATTTTTGAGTGCACGTTGTAGTATCCATCCGCCGGAGGTTCATGCTCATTGATCATTCCAGCTGAAATTAATTTACTAATTAATTAATTAACATTACAAGTACAGAGTGTAAATATAAATAATTATTATTAGTTTCCGAGACGAACCAATTTGCTGTGAGTTCATTTGACGAAAAGTATTCCAGGCGTCTTTGACACTGGAGACGAAAATTGTGTCAGCATCCAAATAAAGGACAGCATCCGTCGTGTTTAAAATTGACTAAAAGACAAAATAATAAATTTTTAATGTCCTTTCATAGATCACGAGCGAAATTTGTAGGCTGCTACGCAGCCGCCTAATTAGTATTTTGTGTATATTTATTTACCGGAAGAAATAAACGCTGGGTAGTACAGGACATGTAGAAGTTTCTCCAGTCCACTAAATCATTCTTTGGGAACCAACTGTCCATGATTTTGTAGTTAAAAATAAAACCAAGAGATTTGGCTGTCTTTTCATATTTCTGAAGCTAAATATAAATTATTTTGAGTCATACATTAAAGTTCAATGTCTTTATGATGTAATTTACAATTAACTTACCTTGTGGCTCATTGTTTCAGTTTGATTGACATCGGTCTCTCCATCAATGAAAACAAAGATTTGAAGATCAACGTCTTGAGAGAAGAGTATTGCTGATTTAATAAGATTAATTACATTTTCCACAACATTTCGTTTTTGTCCACATGCAACCACAGCCAAGTTTACTTTAGTCAACTCTACAGGAAAAGGTGATGGTACTTTTTTAACATTTTGTTGACCCGGATGTTCCTTTTCACGGAATAACCAATGACCTGGAGATTCACTTCCGATTGAAGTCATTCTGTCATCAAAATCATAATCAAGTATGACAATTTACTCATTTGATGGAAATATTTTAAAAATAATTAAAATTACATTTTTAATCCATGCTCACTGAAAACACCAAAGAGTGTCAAGAGAATAATGGCAACAAAAATGAACAAGGTCAAACATCGACTGGACAAACACCCTGTAATTACTTTCCGGTACCTAAATAATTGAATAACAAAATGCACATTTAAAATGTTATATCTCAACTACCTAATTACTCTTTCTAGTCTTTCTTCTTACTTTAAATTACCTCATTAGGAAATTTTGTCAACAATTAGTTTCTCCTCCTTTGTCGTTTTTGACTCACAAAAATGATTTTGAGTTTCCAAAATCCTTTTGGATTTATAAAATATTTTTGGTATGAAAATTAGAGAGTGATAAAGTTTCTTTTGTTCACAATCACAATAAAAATGTATTAATATTATTTTGAAAATGATTTACCTGGATAATGCAGAATTTTGGACAATGGGAAAGATGATCTTTCTACCTTCGAACCTCCATTAACATTGAGACAAAATTAGACTCAACTCCAATTAGTCAAGAAACAAGAGGGAGAGGGAGAGACGTAATAAATTCGAAACTAATCGTTTATCCAGACTGACCAAAGGGGAAATGATGCATATTTTAAATGGAAAATGTATGAAATCCATCCTGACTATTCCTGACGTACCTGTAATGACTAATGATAGGAAGTTTAGATAAGACTCAGGTAGTTTATCTTGCAAAAGATTAGATTAAAACTTTGTAATTTGCACCCAGAGGGTTTTGTTACACAATTTGTGTAGTGTGAGGATCACTCCATGTAATTACAATTAATTCTATAATAAACGGTTTAAGAAAACATTATTTTTAATTGTATACAGATAATTATATGCAAAAAGTCATATCATGATAAAATATTTCTTTTAATCCAACAAATAATAATTTTTATTTATTTACGACCACACTTTAGAGCATAAGACCATCAATTCATTGGAATCGGAATGATTAAAATTTAACCAACTACTTAATGACAAGATAATTAAATGCATTTAAATCTTACTATGGATATTTAAAGACTTTACTGTTGATTTTTACCATTTTCACATGGTGGCTAAAATATTAGCCACCTTGAATTTTCAGTACTATGCACAAAGGTCAAGATGCGGACCACAGAGCATATAGAATATATATATATATATAGAATATTCTATATGCTCTGTGATGTGATGCATTTTCTATTATAAAGAGAGTGAAAAGGAAAAAAACCTTGATATTATCTTGATATTATTATGTAAATGGCGTCAAGACTATTTTTAATTGTGTTGATATTATTTTGTACAATTCTCCATCTTGGAGATTCTAGACCTCACCACACTAGAAATGGAGGCAGATCCTCTGATGACTCATCTCCTGACGATGACAATTACGAAGGAGATGACCAAAATGCCCCACATGACAACCACAACAAGCCCACTAAGAATGACTCAAGTCCAATCACAACTGTGGACTCACTAAACATTGACACCAACACCAAAACTGACACAAGGAAGGTAGTTAAGACCTGGTCAAACAATGACCCAAATGAAGATTTGATGAGTACAAACGATACTCTGAGTGACGATCCCATGAAAACAACGCTGTCACCACCCGGAACTGAAAAAAAAGATGATGACTCTGACCTCAGTAAAAAAGACAAGAAAACTGAAGAAGAAGAAGATGAGGAAAGCAGCCTCAATAGTAAAGAAAAGGAGGAGTTGGAGCTCCTTAAACACAGCCGGTAAATTATCACCGTTATTTTTAAGGCCACTAATTACAAGTGAATAATAATTCATTTAAATTCTAGACAAAATGATCCAGAACATTTTTACCGAGCTCCAGGTGGATTTTGTAATGAGAGGTAAGGTAAAAAACTTAAAAATGATTTGTTTAGCATTTAGTTAGCAAAGACAAAAAGTAATTAAAATAAATTTGTTCTTTTAATATAAAGTTACATAGATAAAAAAGTAGAGCTTTACTCCCCAAAGAGTCCCAATTTGGTGGACCAGTACAATATAGCCCGGTCTCATTGTCTCTTCCATCAAAAAACTCACTGTGCCCAAGTCTCCACTAAACCGGAAGAGTTTCGTTGTGTTTGTAAACCAGGACTGACATGGGAGGATGGAAGTTGTCTCGCTTACGATGGTCAACCTTGTCGATGGCATAATGATTGTGTTCGAAATGCAAGATGTGCCTTTGATCTTAAAATACTTGACAAATCGAAAATGAAGGCTGCCGCAGACAGGGCAGACGAGGACTTAAAGTACCATTTGAAACAACTCAAAGCTCGAATGATATTTGATGGATATGATGAATTGGCCATTTATGAGACCCTCAGAGCATATGAAGGGAATCTCACTGACACAGGTGACAAGAATGGCATCGAAGAGGAAGATGAAGGGGGAAGGAAAAATGATACGCTTCAAAATCCTGCAGATAAGACTCATCCAGACCAAGACTATGACAAGGACGATGAGTACAGACGAAAAAAGAGAGACACTGAAGAAGATCCGGGAGACCCCGATGATCCTAAGGGAGAAGAACCTGAAGGATCAGAGGAGGACAGCAACCAACGAGCCACTAAACCACGCTTTGCGGTGAGTTTAATTAAGTTTAATAATAAATTTACAATGTAAATAATAATAATTATTATCATCAATTTTTTCATCTTTATCAAGTGGGGCATTTGTCATTGTCACCCCTTCAAAAAATGTCAACGGACTATCAAGTATCCACCTTTTACTGATGTCAGCATTGCTCCTCAGCATCGTCTCAAATTTTCATTTACATTTATTTTTCACATTTTATTCCAATTTTATTAATTTAATCCTTTTTAAAATCACCTTGTTGTCTTTAATAAAATTTTAATTTGAGTTTTAAACTACCTATTCAAACAGTTGACAAAGAAATTAAATTGGGCTCGCATCAGTCTTGGGTCTTGGGTCGTGACCTGAGAATGGATCCTTGAGTCTATTTTTTTATGCAAATTGACGAAATACAAAATGGACGGGATCAAATGACATCCAATGAGACTAGAGATTTTTTTCAATAATCTAATTCTCTTTTACCCTCCATTAAAATATTTAGTTGTTTAATGTCAGTTAACGTGAGCGGTGGGGATATCTACACAATAATTTTTAAAAAATTATTAATATTTGTAATAGAAAATACAAAAATTTAATTATTTATTTCACCTGTGCAATGATGACTAGAAACAACCAAATTGTGTTGAGAACCTACAATTAAAAAAATGATTTAAATTAACTGACAATAATTTAGTAATGGACAATTAATTAATTAAATACCAATGTCACAAAGGATTTATTCATGACGGCATAATTTGCACAGGCAATAGAAATGTCGAAATGGCCCGTGTAGCTCACGTACATACTTAAAATCTAATTAACATTACGAGGAGATTAATTATCTAATTTAATAAATTAACTGTGTAGTTAACTTTAAACTTACAAAATAAAGTTCAGCGTCTTTCATTTGACCAATCATTCCCTTTTTTCGAATTACTTCCAGGCCTTCAAGTGCCTCATCATTAATATCAGAAGCGGCCATTGTGACATAAAAGAGGACAATTATGGATTGCATGGCCCAAATTAAAATGATGAGACCGTCTCGTCGACGAGTAGAATCGAATTCTGGGGCATTTGCTTGACTTCGAATGAGATAGTAAAATTCAAAACAAATGCTAAATGCCTAACACAAAAGTTTTGTCAGATTTTCATTTAAAAAATTAATCAATTAATTGTAGCCCTTACCTGACTTAAATAATAAATTTCACAGGTACCAGCAAACAGTCGGTCAATTCCTTGAATGAGGTCAATGAGAATGACATGGTCAGTGAACATGTGACGAAATCCTGTTCTGTTGATTTGTCTCTCTGCCTCTAATCTCTTTTTCTCATCTTTTAAGTACAAAGACAAATTATTATCAATTGTCTTTGAGAATATGTATTCTCAATTTAATTTTTAAATATTTCAAAAATTTAACCTTTGAGGAGGACGCTATCAATCCGATGATTCCAAACGACAAATCCATTTCGAATTAATCGACAAAACCACACTGTTAATTAATGTCAAAATTCTTTTTTGTATTATTTTTGTGTTAGTAAAATTAGTCCAGTAATTAATTTAATAATCATCAAAATACTTACTAAAAAGTAGGATATAAATTTTCGAATTGACAAAAGTGAAGAGAAAGAAAAGTCCATGAAATATTTTGAGTCCTCTGAAAGCTCCTGTAATTAATAAAAAGGTGAAAATTATATAAAAATAAATTATTTTAAATAATGTACAATTAGTGTCAAATTAACAAACCGGGTAGCCACGGATCAGCAAAAATGGCGGGTTCAAAACATCTGTAAGCCATGTCTACACAATAAAAATCTTGATTTATTTTAAATTAATTAATTCGCATGAAAACGAAATTTAATTGTAACTTACGTACAAGAATAGCCCGGTATCCTCCAGTCACTGGAGAAAAATTAATGGCGGTTAAAATGAGGAGACAAATTAAAAATAACACCCAGCCACTCATAAAAATCCACATAAAACTAATTTGATCATGTGCAAAATTAATTCTAGTGATTTCAGCAGCTCTGTATAATAATAAATAATTATTTAATATTAAATGTTAAATTAAATATTTTAATTAAAATATTACATTTTAAATTAAAAGTCTCACTCAGTAAAAAATGACAAAAAGTAAGCCATAAATTTTCGCCTATAAAAGAAAAGAAAAGAGGCAACCGAGCCTTGAATGAGACACGTAAAAATCATGACCACCGGGACAAAATTTCTCTGTTAAAAAAAGAACCAATTTAAAATCACATTTTAAATTAATAATGTAAATTTAGATTATGTCTAACCTTATAAATATAAAGTTCTTCAGCTCTCAAAATACTGGGAGACAAATAACTCACATTGGAGCCATTTTTAGAATGATCCACAACCCGATTTTTTTCATATTTAGCCTGACCAGGATAATTAGTGACGATGCCCAACAGATTGACACCAAAAAGGATAGTGAGAAGAATATTAAATAGCGAAAACAAGAGAAAGAGAATTGTATTGAGATGACAAGGGACAAAATTGAACTCATATTTATCAATTATATTAACTGTCAATTTAATTGGTAGACGAAAGAATGTGAGCATGACAAGTCTCAAGGGGAGTAGACTGGAGATGACACGATGAGAGTACCATTCGGGGTCAACTGGCGCATTTGAATCATACTTCGCTACCTGTTGATCGATCAATTCATTCTCTGTCAACGGTTTCTCTTTAGAAGCCGAGTCCACCTTATCTGACTCTAAATTCCCAACCCCCGATTGCTTTGTGTTGTCTGAATTTGTATTTGTCTTTTGAAAATTTGAAGGAGGGACAGATTTCACTTGATTTCCAGAATTTACATTTTGACTTGCCATCGTATTTTTTCCTTGATTTGTAGGACTTAAGTTTGGGTTTCTTGTGGAGGAAGCTGAAAAATTATTTGGATTTGATCGAGGTGTTTGGTTTGGATTTGTGCTGAAGCCACTATTCACCTGTTTTCTGTATGTCCAAGGACTCACTTTTCTTGTTTCGGGAAGACGAGATTGGCTACGGGAATGTTTGCGGGCGTAAGCTGACTCGGGTTTTGGTACGACCTTGGGGGCAAGGATGACTCGACGGGGTCTGACAATTTTTCTTTTGGGACTGTAGAATATGTTTATTTTACTGGTTCTACGAGGACGAGGCATTCTTTGGATGATTCTTTGATAGGTTCCATCAAGATACCCTATGTCATAAATTCCATTTTAATCTTACAGTTAGTTGATCAACATTAAAATATTTTTGTTCTCGACTCTTCTGGGCTTCTGGTATGGTGAAGCCCCTTTCTGTCACTTCGTGTCCGTCAATCGTGTTACCCGACCCTTTGGCGGCCAATTGGGAGTTTTTTTGAATTGAAAATACAAAATAGCTCACCATGGCATTGCCCTCTGACCATCTTGAGACCCTTGAAAGAGCCAAAGGGTCTCAAGGTCAGAGGACAAATTTTGCGAAACAAGAGATCCATCTTTTAATTTTGTACCTCCCAAAATTAAAGCACTCATCAATGCAAAATGATAGCTTACCAAGTCCCTTGAAATAGATAAGATAAAATAAAGTGAGGGTCGTGAATAATTGGGAGTAAAATATTTGCAAAAGATAAAATTGACATTGTCATCAAATACGCTTGGCTATACGCTACGAGATTACATTTTATCAGTCTGACCCAAATTGTATTCTACTTTTTCAATTTTCTCAAACTCATTTATTTTCACTAAATATTTATTTACAATCTGACATCTCGGAGTCGGACATGTCCAGTTTTTAAACTTCTCTTCAAGTTTACTTCTAGAAACAAATTGACCTGAAAAGTACAGAAAAAAGGATGAGTTCAGCTATCATTGTGTAAGATAAATTAATTATTAATTAAATGAACTTGACTAATTAAAATGTTTATTTTCGCATAGACGAAGATATAATTGTCGAGACACACAAGAATTGAAGAAAATTTGGTTACATTGTGGGACCCTTCATTTGTCAGGGCCATCATTGAATGAAATGAAATATTTGTCAGATCAATTGAGCATCTTTAATTATAAAATTCTTTGTAATTGTAAACATTGCCTGTCCTACAAGGAAGAATTTAAGTCCGACTCCATGCTCAAACATGAGCCAGTCCTTAAGGGCCTCTCTACTCTCTTTAGTTCTCTCACAGAGATGGGATATTCCCTCAAAAGTTCAAACGTAACTCAAAATGGCGATGCCTCTTCTACCACCACTTACATTCTCATTAAAAAAAGACCAACCGTCAGTGACATTTAACCATCTTCATATTTAATTAATTAATTAACTTTATCTATAAATCTCTTATTTTACTTGTATTTTTTAATAATTTAATTTAATTTTCCCAATTAAAATATCTTTGACCCCTCAATGTTTCCAAGGAAAGTCAATAAAACTGACGAGACAAACAATTTAATTTAAAAAAATAAACTACCATCAAAAAGCACTTATTCAGACATTGATCATCATAGAAGATAATCATAGGCTAATTATAATTAAAATTCAATTAGCTTCTGCATTTAAACAATATCGAATTATCTCTTGATTACAGTCTAAAATTGTCGGCAATATTGTCATTCATAAAATGTCCACATTTAAAAATTAAATAGAATTAGTTGTTCATAATTTAAACAACAAAATGAGTACTCAAAGTTTAAATGTACAAGAAGGAGAAAATGTCAAAATTAATAATACCACCGTTCCAAATAATTCAGTTGACACAATCAAGTCTAAACCCAACATAAATGAAGTGGAACAATTAGAGGAATTAATTGTCACTGATGACCCTCCATCGGTCATCAAGTCCCCATCTGACCCCAGGGAATACGCCACTTTCACTCTCGACAATCAACTCAAAGTCCTCGTCATCAGTGATCCTCAAACAACAAAATCTGCCGCTGCTTTAACAGTCTTAGCTGGTAACTTCAATTAATTTTAAATAAATATTACTTTAGTTAAATTAAATATTATTTTTTAGGAAGTTTACTTGACCCAAAAGAACTTCCAGGATTGGCCCATCTCTGTCAAAATTTAATGACGATTCATAATCGAGATGACGAATATTCAGAAAATGCTTTTCAAAAATTTATCACCACAAATGGAGGGGACTATCATGCAATGACTAATAGAGATTCAACATTATTTTCTTTTGACATTTCATCCAATTATTTTGACCATGCTCTACCCAAATTTGCCGCCATTTTTCAAAATCCAATTTCCTTCACTGACGACGACATTGAAAAGGGAATTAAAGCTGTTCAGTTAGAATTTGAGAAAAATTTACCTCTTGATGATCAACGAAGGACTAGAGTCGAGTACGACGAGTGTCACTTAAATTAATTTAAAATTTCATAATTAAAATTAACTTTTCTTTTGTAGACAATTCTGTTCAAAAATAGATCATCCGTATGGACAATTTGATTGTGGTATGTAAAAAATGAATATTTTAACGAGTAAATTAATTAATTACAATTAAATTAAATAGGAAATACCTTGTCACTGTGGACTCACCCTCAAAGTAGTTCAATAAATTTGGGAGAAATGCTGACAAAATTTTACAATGCAAATTACTCGGCTAATCTCATGCACCTCGTCATTTTAAGTCAACGTTCTTGTGCCGAACTGGAAATAATTGTTGAAGATATTTTTGGTGGGATTACAAATTCAAATATTGAACGTCCAACATGGCCGCAATCACCCTACGGAGTGGATCAATTGACAACCAAAATTGAATTGGTTCCCATTCTTAATCATGACAAAGTTTATTTAATTTTTCCCGTCCCGGACTACACGGAAGAATATAAAACTGGGGTAAGTTTTTGTAGGCCGTAGGAATTTAATTTTTTAAATTTTATGACATATAATGCTTCAATTTTTTAATAGGATTTTGAAAAATTCAGTTGATTCCATACATAAACTTTATTCTAAGTCATGAGGGTCCTCAAAGTCTTTTGGCTTTGTTTCGAGAAGAAAATTGGGCTCGGAGACTCGTCACCGAATATTCAAGACCGGGCAAGGGCTTTGCTTTCTTTTCTATTGACATTGAGTTGATTAGGTCAGGACTCAAAAATATTAATAATGTCATCCATCATGTTTTTCAGGTCAGTTTCTATTTTTTATTTAACATTTAATTTTTTAATTATTATTTTTTTAATTGTTTATTTTGGTCTAGTTTTTGAAAATGATGCGATTGGAAGGACCTCAAAAATGGATTTGGAACGAGTTGAAATTTATGAGGGATGCCAAATTCCAATTTTTGGATAAAGAGTCGCCGCTTTCTTATGTCAAAAATTTGGTTAATTTAATGCCTGTAAGATTTGAAAAATAAAAATTAATTTTTATGACGATTAATTTAATTATGATTCATTTTATAGAATTATCCTCCCCATCATTATTTAATTGGAAAGTATATTATTCGAGATTACAAACCCAAACTTATTCGAGATTTTATGGAGTGTTTAACCGTCACAAATTCAAGGTAACTTTTGACCTCTTGATTAAAAATATTTAAATTAATTATTTTTTAAATAGGATCATCATTTCAACAAAACAAAATGATGAGATTGCAGATGAAGTTGAAGAGTGGTACGGTGCCAAGTATAAATATCGAAAGATTGACAAGACTCACATTAAAGTAATTGACATTAAACTTTAAGTGTACCAATTAGAATTACATACTCACAAAATATTTGACCTTTGACCTTTCTCATTATAGAAATGGAAGAATTGTGTACTCCATGATGATCTTCAGCTACCAAATCCCAATCAATTTATACCCAATTCTTTTCACTTGAAGGACAGAGATTCTAAGGTAATTTAAAAATTTGTACAAAATTTTAAATGTTAATTGCGATTAAAATTCCAATTTATATGTAGGCAACAGGGACACCAAGATTAATTGAGGATAATGCAATGTCTCGAGTTTGGTTCATGCAAGACAATGAATTTAATCTTCCTACTGCCACCATCATTTTAGCTATACAAAGGTTGTTATATTTAATTTTCATAAAATAATTGAATTTGTAATTAAATTATAATTTCAAATTAAAATTTTAAATGTTCAGTCCACTACCAAAACAACAAGCAAATTATTTCAACTCAACCCGCCTCATTGAAAAAGTGATGACAAATTCACTCACAGAAATTTCTTGTGATGCCAAAAATGCTGGACTCATTTCCAAAATTGAAGCCACTCTTGCAGGCCTTACAGTAATTAAAACTAATAATAAAAACAAAAATAGATTAAATAATTACAATTAAATTAATTTAAATTCCAGATAACCACCCACGGCTACGATAATAAATTGCCCACATTTTTCGAGATGGTCCTCAACAGTCTTTTCAATTTTTGTTCGGTTGGGAAGGTCGGAATGGGTTATCAAGAAATCAAGGATGAGTACACTCAATATTTAACTGATTGGCGGGAAGAGGAGCCTTATATCCACGCCGTGGAATATATTTGGGAACTTTTGAATAGTCATACATGGAGTCCTGACCAACTTTTGCAGGCCATGTCCGGTAATATTAATTTTAAATATGATTTTTAACTTTAATTGAAATTAAAATTAAATTCTAGAGGACATCTCTCCATTCCACTTAATGAATTATGGTCAACAATTCCTCTCTCACGTCAAACTCGTTTGGGTTTTTTATGGAAATTTAACTGAAGCTGTAAGTTAAATAACTATACTTCACCCAAAAATTGAACCTTTCATTGAATGAATATAATTAAATTTAAACAGGAAGCATTAGAAGTGTACAAATCCGGTCAAAACTACTTTGACCTTTTGGGGTCACAACCCATCCCTTCCGACTGGGATTCATCCATTTTAAGTACCCAAGAGGCCGTTCTACCTCCTCAAACAACAACAGTTTACAGTGCAGAACATCATTTTGCATCAGAATCATGTGCCGTAATTTTACATCAAACTGGACATGGCAACGCTGTTGACACGGTCATGACTGAATTGACTGAAAGTCTTCTTAAGGGACCAGCCCTTCAATATTTGAGAAAAGAGGAACAAATTGTATGGACAGAAGTCCGTAAATCAAGAGCAACTTTGGGGATTCAAATTATTTTACAAGATGAAAAAGATCCAACAGAATTAGAAAATAAAATTGAAGAATTTTTGTACAATATGGAACAACAAATTGAGGTCATGTCAGAAACCGAATTTCTACAATTTAAGAAAACTCTCCTCGCTAAAAAATTGGAAAAACCCAAAACAATGAAAATGCGGAGTTTATTAATTTTCGATGAAATTCTTCGTGATAATTATTTTCAAAGACAAACAACAGAAATTAATGAACTAGAAAAAATCCAGTTGAAGGACATAATTAAATTTTATAAAGTAAGTCCACTTAAAATATTCATAATTTTAAATTACAATTAAATTTCAATTATTTTCAAGACAAAATTGTACCGGATGGACCCTCTCGAAAGACGTTGTGTGTCCAGGTAGCTTCCGCTCTTGAAAAAGACACGATTGTCCTACTTCGAAATAATAGTACCGATGCGAATCCACCAATCGAAACCAAATCGATAGATCAAGTCCCATCGAATGAACCTCCTCAATCCAAAGAGACGGACCAGGAAATTGACGCAAGTCCAAAAATTGGGGTCAATCAAAGTCCAGTGGATGGCCCCCTTCCAAATCCTAGTAAAAAATCCACCCCCAATTCCAACTCAGGTCAAGGTCAACAGCCACATGCCTCCATTTTGAAAAAACCATCAGCCGTCGCAAGTGACACAAAAACAGAAGACAAGAAAAAAATCCCATCAACTCACATTTCATTTGCTGATAAATTACCCGAAATTACTGGACAAATTTCCCTCGTTAAAATTCAAAGACCAAAAAGTGCTGGCCCAAATTCAACTAATCGAGCACCAACCTCAACAAATCAACGACCTCGAACAGCCCTTGGACATCAATTAGCCCAGAAGCCAAGTCTCTCCAATCAGACTACAAATCGACAAGGGGTCAAAGATAAATTATTACAATTACGGTACAATCTACCTGCTCCTCGTCGAAAATCAGGGAGTTTGTCCAAGAAAGAGAAGGACAAAGAGGAAATTTTTTCAATCAAATGGTCACCCCAAATGAACAAGTCTTTTGTCCTCAGAGAAAATTCCATCATAGCCAAATCAGTCACATCGGGCAATTTATCATTCACCGAAAGACCCCAGGGATTCATAAGACAGAGACAGAGTAGACGTGCTAAAGAACGAGAAGAGGCCAAGGAAAATTCCCGGAGGAATCCATCGCCCTTGTCAAATTTAATTAAAAATAATTCTCTAGAGAATACTCAACGATTTGGACCCAGAATAAGTTTTCGAGACAATTCAAATAAAACTCTTCCCCGTATTTTACAAGACAGTCCCTACAATCGACGTAATAGCAAATCACCATTAAGGCCCAATGTCAATTCTGATGGGTCAAACCCTGGTTCGTCTGGTTTGAATAGTGGCGGTGGTTCTGGGGTCAATAATAAAGATAAAGATACTTTGGATATTTATGACTACGATTTTGATTTTGATGAAGAAATTAACAGATTAAAATATCTCAAAAAATTCCTCAAACACAAAGAAGCTGAAGCTAAAGGTCCTGGCAAAGATTCCGATGGGTCATTGACACCAGGAGAGATGACACCCAAACCGGAAGTGAAACCGGGATTCAATTTACAAACAGAAATTCGAAGATTGAGGAATCTCCGAAGAATTTTGGATGAAGACATTTTTCGACAAACTTCCAACTCTTTGTCCAGCGGAGCTAAAAAATTTGTGGCCCTCAAAAATAATCCTAATGACAGCATCACTGTCCATGATGTCGAAAAGGAGTTACAGCGATTAAAAAACATTAAAAAATATTTGGATGGAGAAACAAAAGAATTAAATTTGCATCAAGTAGAATATACAGTTTTTGTTTTGAATCAAGTCAAATTAAATGACAATAAAGGAGCCAAGGAACTCATTGCAAGATTCCTCGAGTCGAGAAATAAACAAAATCAAATTCAATCTCCAGCCACTCCTCCACCTCCCAAAATTGAAAATATCCCGCCAAAAATACATACCACCCCTTTTTTCCATACGTCAACTCATCCCATCACTGAAATGTTGCATCAGGTCACAGGTCAACATTCTCATAATGTTGGTCCTGTAGTGTCGATTCGTAGTAAAATCCAAAATTCGACGAGTTCAAAATTGTCGAAAGGTCAACTAAAAGTTAATGTCAAGGCTAATCACTCAACGGCCACTAAACTTTTAAGGGAGATTGCAGTCAAGGAGATGAAAACGGGATTTTCCAAAATTAAAAGGAGAAATTCGGATTTAATTGTTGTTAAAAAAAATGGCCAAGATGGAGTCACTCGGAGAAAATCTGATGAGAAAATCAGAGTGAAGGACTCTCATGTCACTAAAAATGGACCAAAATTGGGTCATGTACAAAAATCAGCCAATGGGAGTAGAGCTGGAAGTCCAACTCCGGGCTCAAAGCCTTTTAATGGTCAATTAACTAATAAAAATGGTGACATGTCTAAAAAGAAACGGGCGAGTAGTACAAAAGCTAAAATTCCGTTGGAGTCAAAAACAACTAAAATTAATTTAAAAAATATTGAAGGGCCCTCAAAAAAGAAGGAGGGACTTGAATTACAAAAAGGAAGTTTGAGCCCTAAAAAGGAGCCCAAAGTAGCCAAAATTAAATTAGAAGGGAAAGTTACAACAATTAATTTGGGGAATATGGAACAAGTTAAAAAACCAGAAACGACTCAAAATTTGAAAGATAATCAAGCAATTTCTAAGGAAGCCCTTAAAAACTCATCTAAAGGTCAAGCCTCCATCTTGGGCAATCCTAATCCTATCCCTCTTGTCCAGGAGTCAAAAGTTGAAGAATCTCCACAAAATGAATCTCAATTAAATTCAATCAAAATAGAACAAGAGATGAGTCTCGAACCCAAAATTTCAGAAAACCCCAAAATAATTGAAACTCCTCAAATTCCAACACAAAATAAAGAACATGAGGTCAAGGTCAAAAATATTCAGAATTCTACTAAAGTAACAACTCCAGGTCAAGATTCAAAGTTAAAATCAACCAAACCGAGTACTCCTTCAAAGAAATCAGACATGAAAGAGAAGGAGGTCATCAAAAATCGTAAGGTCACTAGTGTCAAGGATTTAAAATTAATTGAAAATTCTAACAAAGAGAAACATGACCTTCTCAAAATTTCTGTTGTTGACCCAACAACTCTACAAAAATCTGTCAAGAAATTCGACAAGCCTGTTGAGAATCTTCCAACACAAGAAATTCCTCAAATTGTACCGCATCTACCTGAAGAACCAGTGCAACCTCAAAACATTGAAGTTTCTCAATCTCAAGAGCCAAATGAATTGTCTTTAGACATGGCCGCTTTGAATAAACTCAAGCAAAAAAAGAAAATGGAGACCAAGAAAAAGAAGAAAGTGGTGAGAATTTTTTAAATTAAAAATAATTTTAATTTACAATATTAATTAAATTAAAATTCTGTAGGTAATTATGGAGACTCCAAAAGAAGAAGAGAATTCAATTCCAGACGCCATGGAATTGCGCCATTGGATGAATAAAGTTGCATCCACAGAGATGCAATCCGCCATCAAATCTTTAACCCATAAAAAGAAACTTAAACAACATTCAGCCATTTCCCTCGCACCAGGTAAACTTAATTTAAAATAATGTTGAATTAATTTAATTACAAATTAATTTCTGACAGTCGTCTACCACCCGCCAAATTTCTTGCCACATCCATCCGAAATGTTGACAATAAAAGAGGCACAAAGGCTCAAAGAGTTACAAAATCAAGACAAAAAAAGCCCCGGACAGGAAGTCAGCATATTGGCCACTACTGCCATGGCGGACAGTCAAACTTCTACTCATCGATTGACCTCTCGGTCAAAAGAAAATGTACATCATGTTCCAGGTCATCATTCCACTAATGGCAAAGATAATCATCCTCATCCTCATTCTACAAGTCACAATGGTCAGACTAGACGTTCTAGGTCAAAGCATTTAGTCAAGGTCAGGTCATGAAATAATTTATTGTTTTACTGTGTAAAATTTTAAATCAATTATTATTTTTTAGGTTGTACGCGACATTAAAAAATGGAAAAAGACGGCTCAGTATTATCCAAATTAAATTTTTTAATTATGAACACGATTAATAAATTTTTATTTAATACAAGAAAATTTTTAAATTTTAATTTTAAATGGTCGCAAATCATGGTTGGTAAATCAATGGTAAATCATTACAAGAAAATAGACAAAACAAACAATTAATCAAGGACACAATTATTTAAATCCCAACTGAACAATTTAGATAATGCTTATTCATAACAGACAGAGCAATTAAATATTAAAGATCACGATGAGACGGAACTAAAAATTTAATGTTTGTTGTTAATTGTAAAGATAAAGAAAATTGGTGACATTTTTCCTTGTAAAAAATCACAAATCACAATGACTCTGTGATTACTTAAAGATTAATTAACTGCCAATTCACTTGATCAAGGTTAAAACGGGAGTAGTCAAAAAAGGCGAGACTTTTAATTAATCTCAATTCTTTCACTTGAGACTCAATAACTTAAATGATCATGATTCAAAACTGCACAAGGTGAAAAGATGAAGAAACAAGTTGAGACACGCAAAAAAAGTGTTGCACACACACAAAATAACAATATTTAACTTTATTTACACACTTGATGAGTATCATTAAACAAAATTGTAGTTTGTAAACTAAATATCATAAAAAAGAGACTTGTAAAAGATGATTAGTATAATTTGATATCACTTAATTTTTGTCTAAAAAAATAATTTGAGTCTTAAACTGTACCACGAACAGACCAAAAAAATGGTCGGTTGAACACTAAAGCCACGTCGGCGTGATCATTATAATTATTATAATTAGCATACGAATTAGTGGCAGCAGAGGGTAACCTCCATTTCCAAATTTTTGAACCAAAATTATATTGATACTGACGTTTTGGGGGTACTGAATATCGCCATTTTTCCAAGAATGAGAATGACCTTAAACGATTCTGATGAGGGTACAGGTGACCTTGTCTTCGGACGACACCCGCTAAAAATAATGAGCAAACTTTAGAAATTAATATTAAATTATTAAATAAATTATTTAATTACCATTAATATTAATAAACTGGAATTCATTTGGACTGAAACTGGTGTAGGATAAAGTATTCAAAAATTCCATGCAAGTCCCAAAATCTCGGCCTTTCTTTTCATCACAGTGACCATTAGAGTCAGCAGTCTAATAAATTTAATTAAAATTCACAATTAAATTCCACATTTTAATTTTAATTAAATTTCAATATTAACCTTGAGGGGATTTCGAGAGACAAAAGTTTTAACGGGAAGATGCAGGCGAAAATGAGCATAATCTCCTAATGGCAATTGACGGGATTTTTCATTCTCTTGAGGTAACATTAAAGTTAATGCTAATTTTGTCATCTGAAAAATTAAAATTAATTAATTAAAATGTTCTAATAATTTAATTATATTTATTTTCACTTTACTTTGAAAGGAATGGTGACGTAAATAAATTCAGAATCCTGGGAAAATGGAAATTTCCCGCGAAGTTCAAACATTTCAACAGTTTCTCCAACTCCTGTCCCATTAAAAGTCGTTGTGCCCACATAGCCAGTGGCCGTCGACCAATGACCTTTTTGGTGTTTCATGTTGACAATCAGTGACTCCGTGTCAATTGGTAAAGGCTCTACAAATTAAATAATTTTATTATTCATATAATAAATTAAAACCCACAAATATTTTACCCGTCAAAAAAGTGGGCACTTCTGGAATCCTCGTACGAATGACATTATTCACAGTGTCCATGGCTTGTTCCGGCAAGTCAAAATAAGCTTGCTTGACCTCTGTCTTGAGGTCAGATAATCTCAATGTTGTTTTGATCCAATTTGGAGTGAATATTATTGACCGGATTTTTGTATTGTAATCCTACAAATAATTTAATTTTAATTAAAATCAGATACCCCACAAAGCCCGGCATTTAGCACTAAATAATTAAAACAAAATGTCAATTAAAATCCACATACAGTTTCAGCAGACTTGAGTAAACTGCCCATAAAACCGGGTAAAGTAGGAGGGGCACTCCGAACAACTTGTTCCAAATTAGTATCAGCCAAAACAAGATTATCCCAAATATTTTCTCGAACAACCGCCAAAATATTTTGAACTCCAATCGCCGATTTGTAATTACTGTCAACCTCAAACGTCTTTAATCCTGTTCCTGTTCGAGCCTGCAAACTACTCTCCAGTCCTTTTCTTGACTCATTTACTATTTCATCTTCCTAAAAAACAACAATAATAATTATTGCTGTTAAATTAATTATTAGTTAAATTAATTGTCAAAATAATAATAAATTAAACTCACTTTAATCCCCAAAGCCCGATTAACTTGCACTGAAAACCGAGTGTAGTCTTGCACCAACTCAGTGGCCAAATAAGGATTGACATGAGCAAAAAATTCCTTGTAATTAATTCCATCCACCGTAATAGGACCCACAAGTACAATAATAATTGAAATTAAATAATAGTAATATTTATCAATAAATTTAACAGTAATTAACATTTTTCCAAACTAATTAAATATCACTCTTCAAAATCAGAGAGAGGACCACCAAAAAAAAAACTTTAAACGAGTCAAATGACAGATGCGAACTGGATGAACAAAGTTTTAGAAATATTTAAGATGCTCAACAAGACAAGGGAGAGCATTGCGGAAATGAAGCATAGCACACAACAATAAATAGCAAAAAGGAATTACAGTTAGACCAACACAATTAGACACTCGCAAAAAAAACAAAATATATCTCAGTACTAAAATTGAGAGTCACACACACACTCAGGGAGGAGAATCATTTTCTGTTTTTACAGTTGCAAACGAAAACACTACAAACTATGTACAATGTACAAAGCGTCTTATTAATTGCAGGTGTGTCTAGCACAAAGTCGCATGTTACGAGAGGGGAGTACAGGATACCATGGGTTTAATTATTATCATTTATTTCTGCTGAGCCCCACAAAAAAATCTCAAGTCTCATGCCACACCGGGCTAACTGTGAGAATGCACTTTTGACTTTTGTGTGTGGACGAAGACCCTCTTTCATTTTCATAAATAAATATCCCCCCCCCCCTCCAATTTTCAAGGCCAATGAACTGTTGTAAACTTTGTCAAATATTTTACAAATTGTAATTTTAAATTTGTCTTTTTTATTGTTATGTAACTAGGATTGTGTAATAGAGATTTTTTGGAATAAAAAATGGCGAAATTTATTTTTAGCTATGAAATTAAACAAAAAAAAAAGATTTTGGCTGAGGATGTCAGTGTCACGATTGATCAGTTTAAGAAAGAGACGAAAAATTTTGACGTTTTTTCAGCGGTCATGGTCACCTGTCCATTTTTGAGCATTGCCCTTGCCAATGGCAGTCTTGCCTTTGGCTAATTAATTAAGAAAAATGAAGGAGAGATTTTTATTCTTGTAGTCTACTTTGACATTTAAATTTGGATGGATGAAATTTTTTTTTTCAAGTTGTGTCTGTGGCATGAGCATGACTCTCCAATTAAATTTATGGTTGGTAAAAAGACATTTATTTTTTTGTGTTGAGTTTAGTCTTTCATTCTCTTGTCACTCATTAATATTCACGTGAAGGATCCTCTTTAGCTCTTTAGAGCGTAGTAAGGAGGCTAATTAATAATTAATTATGACAAAAAATATGCAAAAAATGGAAACATGCAAGTTTTATTTTTGCATTTGCGTGGAATGATATTTAACTTTACAGCATTCCCATCTCCCACGTGTTTTTACTTTTGTAGAAGAAATCTAGGAAATGGAGCATGGGCCCAACGGGAATAGAGCATAAAAATAGGGGCTTGACATTAAAATATGTAAAAAGTTTTTTAATAAATTCATCCCGTTTTGAGTGAATGACCCAAATTGAACGCCATTCCTATTTTTGTACAGGTGTACAATGTCATTTTAATTTTATCAAGAGATTAAGATAGTACAGCTTTTCAAGACATTAAAATAGTTAAGGTGAGAGTCATTAAAATATTTTTTCCTTGAATATTTCAGGAACTTACTATTTACTGTCTAAATAACAGCTTTTCATCATTTTTTTTTGTTGGATTGTTGGTTGAATGATAAATTAATTTGAATATTTAGTGGAATTATCTCTTCATCAAATTTTTGTATTAATTTGTCATTTTAAAATATTTCCTAGTATTTTTTACTCAATTTTCAATTCTAAGAATACTTTCTATTTTTCAAACCAAAAATAACAGGAGAATTTAAAACCTAAAGTATACTAGTGGCTATCGTCAAAGTAAAGTTAAAACGGCGTCGAAGCTCCACAATAAAATTCAAAGCCCAAAATTATAAAACTGAAAAATATTTAATAAAATCTTTTCAATAAAAAAATAAAATCTTCATTACATAATCACAATCCTTTATCATAAATAAAAAAAATATATTCAAAAAATCCAGACACGGCCGTTATAATTGTTGGCCGTCATCAACAACCTTGAAAAGTTGACTCTGACATTAAATAAAAGTTTTAATTCACTTCCATTATTTCAGACAAGTTTTATTTATTGAGTATGGTGAGTAAACAAACATTAAACTCTTGTGTGTCAAATTATAGAGTAAAAGTAATCCACAATTATAGTTAAATGTCTATTAGCCATTGCCTCATAGCATCGAAGTATCAAGTTAAATAAATATTTTTGCCTCATTTATTTAATCTGCAAATAATAAATATTTGCCCTCAAAAATCTTCCGCCCCCTCCCTCCCTCAAAACAAAAATTGTTCCTGAAGAGTATAGCCATCTACAAAATTGTATTTAAGAAAAAAATATTTAATCAGTCCTGAGTCAAGGCGAAAGGTCATCACCTCATTGGGAGCAAGTATAAGACCAGCAAAAATCCTTATGCAATTAAACATGATTAGTTCCATTTAGAATCATGTTTTGATACATGTCAAGGAATTGGATATTGCATTTAGAAGAGTCTCAAGATAATTATTTTTATTTTTTTTCCTATATACTTCACTAAATGTACACCATTAAATTATTATCATTGGAGAGCACCCCCTCCCCCCTTCTCCAATGAAAATAGTACATGATTATTATTATACAAGTTTAAACTTGTTAAAAGTGTATACATTTATTACAACGTAATTATAGTTTAAACTTAAACTACACTCACACACACTCTCTCCATTTCTTACTTTATTTACTTGTATTTGTAGTTGCTCAGATTAATTATTTTTTGTGTATTTTTATTAAAGACGAATTATTTTACTACGGAGTCAACCTTTTCATTGACAAAACATTACAAAAATTCTGTCCTGCTTGGATGATTCTGTCCATTTTTCTTACTTTAACTTGTGAAAATAGTTAAAGGTTAATTTGTATTATTTTAAGAGTCTAAGTTTTTTAAATAATGGCAAGAGACACAAAAAATCGGACTAGAGCCAAGTGGGTAGCTGTGATTAATTTGGTAATTAAATTAACAAAATAATTTTGTTCAAATTGTTTTTAATTATTGGTAAAATTCAATGTTGATTTTTCTATTTAATTTTAATTTTCAAGATCTTTGCTGTCGCCTTTTTAGTTTGTTTGGGTGTTTGGCTTTATTTTCATCTCAAGAAAATTAAAGACTTTTCAACATATTTTGAGACTGAGGCAGGAGTCAAATTAATTGTTGTGTCCATTGTCGTTATTGGTACGTTAAATTCAATTTAAATAGCTTACAATTTAATTAATTTGTGAATATTTTTAATTGGAATTTGCAGCCTGTTCCTGCTTAGAAGGCGTCTTAGGGTCTCTCCTTCTCTTTGCTATTAAAGAAGTAAAATAATAATAAGACATTTAATTTAATTACGTTATTAATTTAGGAAGACTAAGATTTTAATTTTGTTGTTGTTGATGACAGGACAGTTTCACAAAATGCAAGATTTGGTTCTTTGTCCAAACCGTTTATTTGGCTGCTGTGACCTTGGGTTTCCTCGTTGACCTCACCTCCCCCTCAGTCCCTACCCTTGTCCCTATTTTTTGTGTAATTTTTTACAAAAGTTTAAGTCTCTGGATTGTCAGTCGTCTTGTAGATGAAATGAAGCTGGAGAATCAACAGGTAATTAAAAATATACAATTCAGTCAACAATTAATTTAATTGGGAAAGTTAATTAATTGATGTTGTAGGGTCGATTGATATCCCCCTTCGCAGAATCAAGTAATACTTTTACGAGACCGGACCCTTACTATACGGATCAGCATGACCACAGTTAAATTATTTTAATTACAATTACAAATAATGTACATAAATACGAAATGATAAATGTTCGCACTTCGATTTTACAAATTTACATTAATTAAATACAATACATTTAAATGCCTCTATTTCTGTATTTTGACGCTTTTATATTCAAAACAAGAGTAAAAAAATAAAATGTCTTAAAATAAGTTTAATTAGCTTGTCCTTGTCTCCAGCTTCATTGACCTTACTCCATTTTTCATTCATTATTCTCAATCTTCTTTTACATTTAAATATAGGCCAAAAAAACTAGTTGACAACTTGCAAGTTTCAAGATCAATTTGAAAATATAAAATTTCATGTCATTTATTGAAACCAATTTTAATTATAATCATGGAGAATTTTGTTAGAGTTGAACGCCACACGTTAGAGTATATGAAACATAGGGGCTAAGGGTAGTGAAGGCACCCTCTTTTTTTCAATTCTCCCATTGTCAATGTAAAAGATACGATGGACATAGTTACCATAGTTACTATTTACATCAAAATTTTAAATACAACCAACAAGCAACAATTGAATCAGACATTCACATTACTTGATTTGTATCCCTAAAATGAAGACAAAATTACTAAATTAATTAAAATTAAATTAGTAATTTAATTAATCTTTACATCAAAATCTAAAGTACTAAAGTACAATTTGGATAAAGGAAATGACCTGACGTCAAACTAAATTCAAGGGTTTAGAATCAACAATGGAAAAAGAAGTTAAAATTGACACTAACCAACAACCCCAACAAAGTAACTTTGCTTGGTTAGCTTCAAAACGTCGTCGACTAGACCAACCGTCAAATGACCTGACAATGGATTCCGACTTGTCTAACTTCCGGTCAAAAAATCAAGTATGGACCGATGTAATTAAATCCCCCTCCGATAAAAGAGACTACAGAGTTTTCATGTTAGCCAATGAAATGAAAGTTATCGTCATCAGTGATCCCACTATTGACAAGAGTGCTGTTGCCTTGTCTGTTCAAGCAGGTAAAATTTAATTGTAATTTTAATTCCTCAATATTTGTGAATCACAAATTGTGATCTTATTTATGTCAAATTATTTTTGTAGGCTCCATGTTAGACCCCAAAGAATATTGTGGACTGGCTCATCTCTGTGAACGAATGATACTCAAAGCTAATGACAAGGATTCAGTTGAAAATTCATTTGAAAAATTCCTCGAAAAATACGGCGGTGAGTACAGTGCCTTCACTCAAAGGGACCTCACCGCCTTCTTATTTGTAAACCAAACTAATTTACAATTAATTAAATTCTCTCTAATCATCAATTAAAGTTTATCTCAATTTTAGAATATAACTAACAATTCTGTGTCTCCATTGGCTCTCAAGGAAGCCCTTGAGCGGTAAATTTTAATGTCATTTTAAAATTAATTTTGATCATAATTAATATTTAATTAATTATCCAGATTCTCTCGTTACTTCATCGCCCCCACATTCCCCGAAAATTGTGTCAAATCGGAAGTGAATTCCATTGAAGAAGAATATCAAAATCGAATGCAAATGGACGACGAGAGACGAAGTCAAGTCACGCTCTCTCTCTCTAAAGATCATCATCCTTATGGACAATTTGATTGTGGTGAGTATAATAAATTATTATTATTATTATTATTAATAATTAAAAAATTAAATTTAAAAAATAATTAAATAATTTAATTATAGGAAATCGAGAAACATTATGGAGAAAGTCAGAAGACAGATTTGTAAATGAATTTGGGCTAGTTCAACAATTAAAAACATTTTACAAAAAATATTACTCGTCCAATCTCATGAGCTTGGCTGTCCTGGGTCGAGAGTCGTGTCAAGAACTTCAAAATTTGGTGAAAAAATTATTTTCTGGTATAATTAATTCAAATAAACCTATCCCCCGATCCCTGGACTGTCCCTATGGCCCTGAACAACTCATGACCAAAATTGAACTGGTCCCTTTGGAGCCAATTGACAAATTATTCCTAATTTTCCTCATTCCCGACTACACCCCCCACTACAAGACAGGCACGATCCCCTACCTGAGATTTTTATTGGCCTATGAAGGACCCGGGAGTTTATTGTC
Source organism: Arrhopalites spinosus (assembly GCA_034700945.1). Taxonomy (NCBI): domain Eukaryota; kingdom Metazoa; phylum Arthropoda; class Collembola; order Symphypleona; family Arrhopalitidae; genus Arrhopalites; species Arrhopalites spinosus. Next base: position 34,973 of record JAQIVZ010000545.1, on the reverse strand, counting down.
ACTCCTCAAAAAATTGGAGTGGGTCAAAGGAGTTGAAGTTGATTATGAACAACCTGCCAGCGGCTTTGCTTTTTTGACCCTTGATTTCGACCTTACTCTAAAAGGTCAAGAAAATGTCAACACTTTAATTCTTCATTTTTTTCAATACATGAAAATGATACGACAACAGGAACCTCAACGTTGGATTTGGGAAGAGATGAAAAAAATTAATGAGACTAAATTCAAATTTTTGGGGGTTGAATCATCTTTAAATTTTGTTGAAAATTTAGTGACTTTAATGCCAATTGTTCCACCAGAAGAAATTTTAAGTTGTCGTTATTTACTGACTGAGTACAAGCCTCAATTAATTAGAGAATTATTTAATTATCTTTTACCGCGGAATTTGAGATTAATTTTGTCTTCAAAAAATAATGAAAAAATTGCTCATCAAATGGAATATTATTATCAAGTTAAATTTAAATATTCATCAATTAATGACAATTTAATTCAACAATGGGCTAGTTGTAGTTTTAATGAGGATTTTAAATTACCTCCATCAAATCCATTTATTCCAACTCAATTTAATTTGAAATCGATTGGCAATCCTCATGATCTTGTTCCGCGTGTTATTGAAGATAATGAATTTTCACGTGTGTGGTTTCTCCGAGATGTAAATTATTTTTAATTATTATTTAAATCCAAGTTTATTAAATTTTAATTGTGAATTTGTTTTTTTAGAATGAATTCAACGTACCAAAAGCAACAATTATATTGGCAATAATAAGTCCATTACCTAAACAAGATCCGTTGAATTATAATTTGATGAAAATTATGGGCCGAATTATTGATGATTCTTTAACAGAATTTACTTGTTCTGCCAATGCAGCTGGTCTCAGTTTTAATATTGAGGCCTCCATTTCTGGTTTGATGATTACGGTTCATGGTTATGATGACAAATTGGAAAAATTATTTAATTTTATTCTCAATCGAGTCTTCCATTTTTGTTCATTTGGAAGTGGTGGAGATCATTTTGAACAAATTGTGACTGAATATTTTCAAGAATTAATTTTGTGGAGGGATCAAGAACCTTACATTCATTGCATCGAACATGTTGAAAATGTTCTTTGTAATCATTCATGGACTTGTGATCAATTAATCAAAGCTATGGAAGGTGATTAACTGTACAATTTAATTAAAATAATTATTATTTTAATTTGACGGCATTTAATTTTTTTAAAAATTGTACAGAAAGTATTCCCCTGTCAAGATTTGGCTCTTTCGCCCAAAAATTCCTGGCTCATGTCAAACTTCAATGGCTTTTCTTTGGAAATTTTACTCAAACGGTAATTTTGAAAAACGGAGAATATTTTCAAAAAATCATTTCAAAATTTGAAATTCAAATCTTAAAGTAAAATTTTCATTTTATTTAGGAAGCCCTACGAATTTATCAAGGAGGACTTGAATATTTTGATTGTGTCAAATCCAAGCCACTCACTGTCCAGTCTTTGAGTTTATTACAAGTTCGTGAAATTATTTTGGCGGGAGGTAAATTATTTCAAAAATTAAAATCACTGAAAAATTTCTTGTTCTACTAAAAAGACAACTTTGATAGGGACGACAAATGTCCAGTTAGAAAACAAAGGAAAAACTGACTCGGCCATGGTCATTCTACTTCAAAGTGACATGTCAGGAATACGGGAAAGGGTCATGATGGAGTTGATTGAAACCATTTTGTATGAGCCAGCTGTTGAAATATTGGCCACAAAAAATAATCTGGTGTGGACTGACGTACGAAAATCAAGAGGGACATTAAGTTTTCAAATTGTCATGCAAGGACCCAAAGATCCTTATCAATTAGAAGAAGATGCTGAAAATTTTTTCACTTCCATGAAGGTCCTTTTTTACTACATATTCAGTTTAATTTATTTAAATATATTTTTAATTATTTTAATGTAGAAAACATTTTCAAAAATGACTCAAGACACATTTCTCCAACATTGCATTACACTCGCCATGAGAAAAAATGACAAGCCAAAAACATTTTGTGACCGAGGGGTCAAAGTATTTCAAAAAAAATTTTCTGAAATTTACAATTTTGACAGTGATCATCAAGAATTGAAAGAAATTCAAAATATTAATCTCAAAGATCTCAACGAATTTTATCATGTACACACACAATTAATTTGAAACTTATTTCTTTGTAAAATTCGAAATTAATTATTATTTTTCTGCAGAACCACATAGCTCCTAGCGCCAAAAATAGAAAGAAATTATGTATAAAAATAATTTCATCTGTTGAAGAATCACCCAAAAAAATGATCACAACTAAAGAGCTACCAATTGAGATAAAAAATTCCAACACTGAAATCTCCACTTGTCCAGGCACAAATTCAGAAATTTGTCAAAATTCTAAAAAAGCGTCTCTCAAATTACCTTCAATAAGAAAATTGACAGCCTCCAGAAAAAAATCAAGGTCACGTGCCCAAAATAAAAAATATGTGATGACATCCAGAGGAGTTGGCGATGGTGACGATGGAATGACAAATAAATCGGAAAATTCTGAGAGTGAACAAGAAGAAGGAGAAACTCAATTTGAGGCTTATTATCATGAAATAGAGCAAGAAATTAAAGTCCTCAGTAATTTAAAAGAACATCTTTTAACTCACCTTAAAAAATCCCCAGGAAAGTCCCAAAATGTCCAGAAAAAAGACAAAGAAGAAGGCAAAGGAGAAAATCTTGAGTGCCTCGAAAATATTTTAAAATTAAACCCCAAAAATATTCAGTGTCCAGTAGAGTACAAAGTGTACACTCTCCACTCCATCAGCCATGATCGTCAACCCCCTTCAAATTCTGGAGTGAGCGTCCATGATTCTGGAAAAAAGAAATCAAAGAAAAAATCAGCAGAATCCAATCTGGGCATTGGCTACAATATTGGTAAACATCAAACAGCAACAGCTTCCAGAGATTCCAGTAAATCAGGACGAAAAGTTTCAACCGGAAGAGATCTCACAAAAACAAATTCAACCAAATCTGGTAAAGAAAGACAATCTTCCACCAGCCGAGAAAGAAATTCTGGAGTCAATTCAGTTCCAGAACGTAAAAAATCTGATGTTAAATTAACAAATCAAAAATCAAATGCTAAAGAATTTCTCCCCTTGAAAAAATCTGGAGTCAAAGTTTTGGAAAAAGAAAATTTGAGTGATGCAAAATCAATACGAAAATTAATGTCTAGAAAAGTTTCAAAAAATTTACCTGATCCAAATGTCGAAATGGATGTGACAGAAATTGAGGAATTGGATTTTGACATAAAAAATGAAATTAAAAGACTTAAAAACCTACGAAAACTTTTGGATGCTAAAACTAAAAAAATTATTACAAAAGATTCTGGAGAAAAAGAATTACCCACTGGAGAACCTCCAGTTCCAGAAGAATTCAAAGATTTAAAAAAGACAAGTTCAAATAAACAAAAAAGAAATAAATCAAAAATATTAAATCCTCAAATTGACCCCGAAATCGAGTCTGATCAACAAGACCCGAATGACGAAGAGATATTAAAGAATATTGTAGCCATGGCCAAATCAAAGAATAAAGACAAGAATGAGATTGGCAAAAATGATAATATTAAATTATTTGACCAACCCGGTGATAAAAATGCCAACGCTTTCGTCCTAACAAATAAAGATTCTTTAGATGGTTCCTTCCGGGAACAAGATCTCATCCAGTGGCTCCGAGAAGTGGCCCATAAATCCGATGACAAGGAGAAAGAGACTAAGCCAGAAAATTTGAAAAAACGGGGAAAAACTGACAAGAAAAATGTCACCCATGCTAATCCATTAAGTGACGACGAAAAGTCAATTAAAAAGAGTGAAAATGGTCAAAGTGAGTTGTCAAAAAACAAAAAGAAATCTGCCAGTAAAGAAAAAGAAATGAAAGTCATTGGAAAAAATGTGACCTCCATTTCAAATCCCAATCCCAAAAAATCATCAAAACAAGCCCCACTTCCGGTTGCCAAAAAACAGTCGACAATTTCAAATAAAAATAAAGCTCAATCAAGGTCAAAGACTCAGGCTTCGGGAATAGCAAAAAATTTAAAAAATTCTTCAAAAACTGGAGCCGCTCTGGGAAAAACTGACAATTTTAAGAATAAATGTGACCAAGACAAAATTTTGAATGAGTCAAATTCGGATACTGAAGAATCCGCATTTTTCAATAACAACAAAGAAATTGACTCTAATGAGAGTGGAGGAAGTCAAATTACTGGCAATGAAATTAAAATTAATGGTAAAAGTAGTTCCCTAACTGTTTTGACTTTTATTGATGCAGACAAAAATTCATCCAAAAATTTATATCAGTCGAATTCAACTCGTCAAGAGAAAAATGAGGCTTCAAATTATTTCAAAAAAGATTTGAAAGTGGAAAAGAAAGTTACTAATAGTACAGAACGAACTGGGACAGTGTCCAATAAAACTGACGAAAAACATGGAATTAAAGGGACATCCAGTTCTGAATGGAATTCATCCAGTGCTACTTCATTTAGTCAAATTAATTGTCAAGAAAATGGCAAAAAAGACATTGAAATTCTATTAAGACACCGGCCTATCAGTGACAATGACGCCGAGAGTGACGACGCGTCCTCAACTCCAATTGCCAGACATCCCCCATCTAAATTTCATCATTTAAAAGATAAACATGGTGGCAATGTAAGAGCATAATTTATTTTGACAATATTTCTTTAATTAATATTCATCTTAATTTTATAGATCATTAAAGACATGATTCGAGGCAAAAAAGATGTACAATATTACCCACGTCCTAAATTGCTGCAACCTCTATCCACTTTTAGAGGTCATGTTGCCCATGATAGAACACCTGAAAATTGATAGTCAAGAAAATTTTAAGTATTTTGATTTAATTGTATGTAATCTACTACAACTTAATTAATTTGTATAAATAAATATATGAGTGAGTGAAGTTATATTGATAAAATGAAATGAAAGGAATGCAATCGATATAAAATGAGTCAAGTTGAAACAATTGAGCATTTAATAGCACAAGGGAATTTATAAACAAAAGAGTCAGTCAAAACTTTCTATATTAAAATTAAAATAAGAGTTGAGTGTACAGGTAGAATTAATATTTTAAAATAATTAAATTATTAATTAAATTCATTCACAGTTTGAATTAAAAACTGAATTGAAGCTTCCCTATTTTCTTTAAGAAGGGAGAGAGAGAAGCATGTTGAAATTACAATACTGGAGACTGACATTGACCATTATCAATGATCAAGGAAAAAGTATCCAAGTTTTTTAAGATTCTAATGCGTCACTACTTGGTTCATTTTTAGTTTCATCAGGGGGTGGGGGAGAGGAAGTTGATTTAGGCTCGACGACTGTGTCCATGATAATGTGGTCATCAAGACCAGGAACATCTTCAATTGGATCAGAAGGAGAACAAGTTGAGGTTGGTGTAGATTCAACTGCCGTTGGCGTTGTCACCATCATAACTGTGTTGACAAGACTTGGTTCTGCTTCAATTTGATCAGGAGGAGGAGGAGAGAAAGTTGAGGTTGCAGTGGGTTCGACAGTAGTGTCCATGACAATCTGATTATCAATACCAGACACATCTTCAACGGGGTCCGAGGGAGAGCAAGTTGAAGTTGGTGTAGATTCTACTGCCGTCGTCACCATCATAACTGTACTTTCAAGATTTGGTTCTTCTTCAATTTGATCTGGAGGAGAGAAAGTTGCGGTTGGTGGTGTGGGTTCTACGACTGTGTCCATAACAATCTGATTATCCAGACTGGGAACATCTTCAACTGGATCAGAAGGAGAACAAGTTGCGGTTGGTGTAGATTCTACTGCTGTTGTCACCATCATAACTGTACTTTCAAGACTTGGATCTTCATCAATTTGATCGGGAGGAGGAGGGGAGAAAGTTGGTGTAGGCTCAGCGGTTGTGACCATTAAAATATTGTTTTCAAGAGCTGCTTCATCCTCAATTTCTTCAGGAGGAGAGGAAGTTGTAGTTGGTGTCGGTTCAACTGTAGTCACCACTAGGACAGTCTTCTCAAGACCCCGGAGAAATTTTTCTTTTAATTTGTAGTGTCGATTTGGCTGAGTAATCAACTCTGAAAATCGCTGTATTGTGAATGGAGCAGCACGAAAATGATCAAATCTTTCCAGAACAAATGGTTCATTTGCACATACTTCTCCCGAAAAATTATTAATGGCATGTAGCATTTTCAGTCTGCAAAAACAAAAAAAAAAAGTCAGAATTTGCTTTTGTTTACACTTGTACCTGAACATTTGTGTCATTAAAATTCAAGACAAATGTTACAACGAATTTTCTTAAAAACCTACCGAAATAAAGGACGAACATGATGCCAAGGAAAGACGGTATTACCACTCGCTGCTACATATTTTAAATAATTTTCAAGTGCTGGTGGGATTTGTAGGATTTCCTCTTGTTTCAGGTTATTTGGACTACAGAATTCTATTCAACAAAAAAATCTTTTATTAAAAACCATCATCATTACATGATAATTATCCTATATCCTGTATAAGAATAGTTAACTTCAAAGATGATTATACTACGTGAAAACCAAAGAGATCTTTTACCATTTATTTCCCATAAAAGCTGCTCTAAATTTTCGCCCAACAAAATTTCTTCTTCTTCGGGCATCTTGGATTTCATTTTACTTGACACCCCTGAAAAATGACACAAAAAACCATCAATTCGTTGCATTTATTATTACAAAATCTCAAGATAACAGATCAACAAGTAAACATTCTACAAAAAAAAGTTGTACTTTTCCAACGAACAATTATGCTCGCAGGTACAGTGCACAACTTTTACGCCAAATCTAGCAACATAAATTTAATGACAATAAAATGATCAAAATACTCACCCAACTCACAACGTACTCAAATTCTCTCTCACCGAAATCAAATTTTGATGAAATCAAAAAATATTTTGCAAAAAAAAAATCAAACTTTCAACCGTCCCCGCCCAAGCCCAGTCCAGTTCTGTCCATCTCCTATAGATGGCGCTCAAGTGCCATCCCAAAATTTTGTATTCATTCGCAAAACTTGCGAATCGCATTATGCATGCGATTCCTTTGTTTAGAAATGCAAATAAGTTGCAAATTCTTTGTCTCTCATAATGCCAAGATGCTCATACAAGCATCCCACCTGTACGTCGCTCACATATGAAATATGCATTAAAAAATGATAATGCAATAATGCGAAAAAAGAACGTTCAAGGTTAAGTACCCATAAATCCATCATAAAAAGAATTGAATGAGAGTAAACAAGTCAATTAAAAATGTCATTGTTAAGCCTATCCATCCATTTCTTATATAATGTTGCATACAAAAAACAAAAGAAAAAATATGGCGTCTCAAATGATGAATTGACAAAAGACAGTTTCATGATGAGATTAGAAAATTCACCAAAGTTTGTGTCATCCCTTCTCATCCTCGTGTCCAATCTACTGGTCAAAATTTCTGCACAGGCACAGCCACAGCCCCAGCCCCAGCCACAGCCACCCATAAATACATTGAACATTACAGTGATAAGCTTACCAAATGGAGTTAACACAACAGCGGCACCAGGTTTAAGATTTCTACAAGAATAAATCATGTTAATATCATACTCAAATTATTATGTAATTTTCTTGTCCCTCCCTTAGTCCTCATCGACAATATCGTTGGTAATGAGACAGAATTAGAATTGGAAGCACGAAAATTAAAATACAAAACAAAATCATTGGAGACAACAACAATAAAACCAATTTGGCGCCCCATTCTCCCTCCACACTTTCCCAGAGACTTGAACAATGAGATTGACCCCAACCCCGATGCTGGTTTCCCGGATGACTACTACGACAATTATGATGGAGAAGTGGAGGGGACTCGTCGAAATATTTATTTACATCACACATTTGAGGAAAGAATGAAGACATACGTTCGATTGATGAGAGAACAAGACAGTAATAGAAAAAAAGCTCAAGCCATTATAAACCAGTCCATTTCAGCTGCCAAAAAAGTTAAATCTAAACCTAAACCAGGTTCTAAAAGGAAATCACAGCCAAAGAAAAAACCAGTGCCTAAACCCAAACCCAAACAAAGAAATCGTAACTTAGTCTTCTGGTCAGACGATGACTTTGAACGCGAAGAAAATGCAGAGCCTGAGCCTCAAGTAGAAGGAGAACCACTTCAAGAATCACGACAAGAAGAACCCCGTCAAGAACCAAGACAAGAAGAACCACGTCAAGAACCAAGACAAGAAGAAGATCCAGATCCACCAAGTTTACTTGGACGTCTTTTCAGTTTATAAATTCTCTACTCATTTCCCTTTCAAAAATGAATGATCAATATTTTATCTTACTCGTTAAAATTCATTTCAATAAATTCTTCCTCTTTTTTTATTATTTCTTTTTCATCTTGGCATGTCAATTCCATACAGAGTTTCCAAATTCCCTACATTAAAAGTAAAGATCATACTTGTAATAATTATAGTATGTAGAATAGTAGTTTTACATTTAATTATTTGTATTAAACTTATGGATAAAATTCTAAATGCAGTGCATATTCATGGTACACAATATATCATGGTTTTTTCCCTTTCTCTTCTTTTACATAAATAATTCATCCTTCTTCCACTAGCAAGTTACATATTATTTAATTAATTATTTTCTTTGTAGTTTATCTAATGTAGTATAGAAATAGTAGTATAGAGCATATTAATTAGTAGTAGTAGAATATATTAAACTTGAAAATCTCAAACATTTTTCACTAATTTTATCTTTTGTATTATCATTACACATCTTTCTTCTTTTTTTTAAACAGTAGGAAAATTTTACGGACAAAAATTTTACAAGAGCCTTTCAAAAAACACTTTTTTCATATTACACTACATTTAAGGTTAGGTATCAACTTTTTCCTCATCTTACTAAAATAATCCTACAGATCCTTCAAGTTTAACCTAGTCATAAATTAATTTAATTAATTAAATTAAAATAATAGCTCACAGATTCCAGCTCACAATTTTTTTGTTTATCATTAGTTTTTAAAAAAAAAAGACTATTATTTCCTATTTTTTTTAGCTCTCGTACTCTCATACTTTTTTCTCTTACATACATTACAACTTTAATTATAATTACTATTAAATGACAAAAAAACAATCAAGAAAATATTGTAGACGACAAGAAGACATTCACTGAGCACAAGTTATTCTCATACTTTTCTTTTTTTGTTAAAAAAAGGGTAACTTAATTCATTATAACCTAAATAAAAGATTTAATTGACTCGTTATCATAAGTTCCAACGAAAGAGAAGATTAAGATGATTTTTTAATACAAAAAAAAACAAACGAAAGGTTAAAAAAACCGTACGCGTCTTTCGTGTGGGCACACAAACCCCCTTACAGAAAAAATTACATGAATAAATTTATAGTTGAATAAATACGATTACTAATTAAATAGTATAAATTTATACGATAAAAAGCGAGAGAGTGAAAGAGAGAGAGAGTCTAATTAATTAATTATACACAAAAAAAAGAGTTAAAACCATGGTAGAATACCGGGATCGGCCGAAATACCGAAATATTTAAAAATAATATATTATTTATATTTACAAGTCATATAAGTTAATAATAAGTACATTCAATTTCATCGACATGATTCCTTGTCATTCACTTTTTTTGATAACATTTTCTACATGACTCAAAAAAAAGGAAAACTTTTTTTTAAAAAGCTTCAATTTTCTATTTCCTCTATTTTAGAGGAATATTAATTTCACAATAAAGAATATACAAAGACAATAGAAGAATTATTTTATCAGAAAAAAAATTCAAGAACGTCGAGAGTCTCGACTCAAATGCAAGAAAAAAACAAAAACTTACAATTTCTTTCTCTTCCTCTTCATAAATGAACAAAACTGAAATATGAACATAGTAAAAAGAAATAGACATTAAAACCCATTTTAAGTCATTTGCATGTCTAATAATTAAATTAATTATTGACCTCTCCCTAATTTTTTTTTTTTTAAAACAATAGATTCGTGAACAATTCATATTAAAATCACAATCGTTCGTCTTACAATTAACTCTTAACTCCTCTCTTTAGCTGTGTGTGTCGTTTCGTAAATAACCTTCTCTATTTTTTCGATCACTTGTAAAGTAATAAACACGATTCAAATTAATGGTTGGAATTCGAACACAACAAAATAAAAAAACGTCAAAAAAAACAAAATTAATAAAATAAAACGCCGAGTCTATAGTACAAATAATATTATATGTAATAATTACTATTATTTTTGACTTAAGTAAACCTGTAACTACTTTGTGTATATTACAGCATTTAGACCGAAAACAAAATGTGAACCGTTTTTTATATAGTACATAATATATTAATTTAATGTAATATAATATTATCTAATATTTAGGCAAGAATATAAATTCAAAAAAAAAAACGAAATACAAAAAAAAACAAAATTATTGGTTCCTTGTCATACCATAGTACTTACTTACACTTATACAACTGTGTACTGACTTACCATGCAAAAGTGTCTTAAATAGAATACTTAATAATAATAATATTTTTATAATTCCACTGTGTAATATTGCAAACAAAAGAAAAAAAATTTAAAGTACAAAATTATAGCATGTCACTGTGTATACATATTTTTTTGATTGGTTCATTGGTACGAGAGAACTTATTAGAGATTATAAATTTAAATTACAATTATCAACTCAATACATTAATTTCTGAACAAAAACAAAGATTGATACAAAAAAAATAATTAGAGCTAGAAATAGTGGTCTTACAGTCTTACAGAAAACAAAATTTTATCAAATGAAATTAATAATTCCAATTAACATACCTTTATAAATTGCAATCCTTTCCCTCTCATCACCAATTTACATAAAGGCAGGCTTGGATCATTAGTTGATTTTGAACAATCAGAGGATAATCAAGATTAAAAAAGAAAACAAGATTATTATCTAAAGTTATAACTATCATTTGATTTTAAAAGTTTTACATAGGCCACGTCACGGTGACAGCTAAAAAGTATTATTGCATTGTTCCTGTATTGTAATTATTATTTTTTTTGAAATATTTTGTAGGTAGTACAGAATAGAAGTACAATAGTAAACAAAAAAGGTTGGTTATTCGTTATTCCTGTAACACTTTCAACAATTAAAGGTTACATGAATACATAAACTCTTTGGTCTTCATAAATATTATTGTACTTCCATTTCTTGCTCTTGTGTTACCTACATCATACCAATGTTTTGTACAAGACGGTTTCGAACAAACGGGAAATTGCATAAGGTATAAATTGAATAATTCATTTAAATTTTATAATGTATAAATAGTAATTAATTACGCTACCAATATATATTTACCTATGTCTATGTATATTGGCTGGGAATCCCAAATCATTATTTTTCTTACTAAAGTAATTTGTGACCATTAAAACCATTCTCGACTCAAAACTCTGAGGGATCTGAAAGACAAGGACAAGGTTGACAAAAATTCATTTTTTTCAAATAATTATAATCTTGACAAATACTAATCCACATCATATTATAAAAACCCTCCCATCTCTCAGAATTTGAAACAGAGAATAATCTGAAGGGACACAACAACAATGTAATTAGTAAAAACGACAACTACACAAGTCAGATTACAGTCACTCGTCACCTACAGAGAGAGAGAGTACTGTTGGTAAATTTGCATTTGTGAATAAATAAATTATGAGACACATTTGTTTTCCCTTCCATACCATAGAAAATTACTGAATTTCGTTATCGCATCTTACAACTACAAGATTAGATCATGTATAATATTTAAATATATAGAAAACACATTTAAATGTGTGTCTTACAATATTTTTTGCGTTCAAATGGTAATAATTGTATTGTCTCACGATTAAGAACAGCTAATTCATATTAAGAGTAAATACATATTTGTTTGCATTTAAATTTGAGAAAAGTCAACGTCAAGACAATAAAACGAACAAAGAAGACGAAGACTATGCAAGACAATAAATTTTTTTTTTGACTTGGTAGACAGGTGCTCCAACTTTCAAAATTTGACATATATATATCGGAATCCCTTCATACTTTCAAATAGTAAATATATAATAATCATCAGAGAAAAATAAGAACAATAATTAATAATCATAAATTAATTATTATTACTTCTCACACCACTACAAACATGTATGCATTATAGATACAGAGACAGAGTTATATTACTTTCTATAATATCTTTTTCTTGACTTTGCCACGACGTCGTGTACTGGGATTACCTAATCCTACATTTCCATTACTATTTCCAGTTGAGGAATTTGGTACAGACGACCCTGTATCATTTCCACCGCCAAATTTACTACTACCAACATTCGAACTGTTGGCATTACTAGGATTCTTATTATTATTTGAACTAGGAGTGCCACTATTAGCAGTAGATCGACATAAATTATTGATAAGTGTATCCCAATCCTCAAAATCTTGAACATCTTCCTGAGCTGAAGGACCATGTGACTCATCAAAACCACCACCGGGTTGACTCTCGCTTGTTGAACTACCCTTTGAACCACTAAAATTCCCTTTATTCTTTCCTACTCCAGCCCCTCCTCCAGCTACCAGTCGATACATTATATTGTGAGTGTTAGGAAGAAGATGAACCAAGTTCTTCTTTTGACAACTTGCCCCTGTAAAACAACCCACATAATTACATATAAAAAGACTCCAACTGAATAAATCATCTACTACAATAAAATCATTTATAAAATTCTTACATTCATTCACTTCCCAAACAGCGTTTTCCATGCATGTGTAGTAATTCCTGTCAAGATAAAAAAAGAATATTGAAATATTTTCAATTTTTAATTGTAGTATACAGAACAATTTGAAAATAAAACTCACATATGCCACGAGAGACCAAAGAAGCCTTTACCCCTCTCCGCCCATAAATCTCCCTGTAAAAATTAATTAATATTAGATATCACTTCAAAAATTCATCTCAATTGTACTAATTTTCATGTAAATATACATACCTCAACGCATTTGTGTCTAATACGGCACTGGGCACAAAATCTATAAGAAGCATTAAATAAATTAGTGTCCATCTCATGGTAGTCACATATTAGATAGAAAACCCGAAAAAAATTAAACCAACCTGGCAGCAAATAAAGGACGATCAGTTCGGACCTTCTTATGACGACTGTTACATTTGGTACATCTAGTTTTAAAAAAGAAACATTAAGTTATGCACAAAAGGTAATAATGGTAATATTATAATAAAAGCACTAATCAGCAGTCATTTTATATCATTGTTTCCGTACCTGATAGTATTAGTAACTGACTCCATTTTCTTCCTGTACAGAGAAAACAAGTTCACATCCCTTAGTCAAAATATTACAACACTCGTTTCTTGAAATAAGACAAAGATTGTAAAAAAAACAAAATACCGTAATTGTTCCAAGAGATTCCCAATTTCACCAAATACTCTTTCCTTCTCGTGAGCTCTATACAAGTTCATAAAACATTAAATTTATTAAATTTAATTTAATAATATATATAACATAACCACAACAAGAAAAAATTGACGTGAAGAAATAAAGATTGAAAAAAATTATTGTTTATTCACCTCAAGAGTTGACGATGGTACTCGATTCGTTTTGCTGGCTCTCCTACCAACTCAAAAGCTCTAGCCAAGATCTTAACACAAAATTAATATTAATTATTAAATAACACAGTAAACACAACCATAAGCATCGGCATCAGAATTATAACGGTTACGTGGATAGTTAGAGTAGGTAATTTTTGTAATTAGCTAAGTTTACCTTAAAAGCCTCCTCTGCACCAGGAACCACATTCTTGTCGGGATGTACCAATACAGCTTGTTTCTGTAAAAGAGCATATTTTAAAATTCCTTATTCATATAAATTCTTTCCAATAAAACTTGAGAAAAGATTCTCCCCATACCTTGTAGTATCGTCTCACAGTCTCATCGGAACTGTCACTTCGTATTCCTAAAATGCTACAAAATGAAAAGAAACATAGAGTCAGAATATTAATCACAACTTCACAATACTAATTTCAAATTTGTTAATTTAATAAAAATAAACTGTACACACGAGCAGTCATATTAAATCCTTCAAAAAGAAATTCTATTGACTACTCGTGACTTATTTATTTAGTCCAAGTGCGAAACTAGTAATGCTAAAGCAGAGTAAAACTAGCATTAGTTTGGACACGTTTTTTAAGAATATCTAGATATCTACCCTCATCTTAACTACAGTCTTAAATCTAAAAAACTTGAGCAGAGTAAAAAAAAATACCTGTAAGGATCTTGGCCATTCGTTTTAGCAACACTTAGCAATCTATTGAGTGCCTCTTCTCCTGTGGAAGGAAGTACTATGGAGATAAAAAATATGGGTATTAAATATCTATTAGAGATTTGATGGACAGGATTATAAATTTATAATATTCATACAATTCTTACCAATATTTCGTTCAGGTCCCATCATTGATAAAATTTCGTCATTCTTCCCTCGTTGTTCAAAATAATTGTTTGAACCCTCAGACTCTGCTCCTTTCCCCTTCCACCATGGAATCTTCAATCTCACCTTATGCCATAGATTACTCACTTTATTTCGTATATCTTGTCGAGTTGCTACAAGCTGTTTTTTTTAAACAAAAAAAGCAATATTGTTATTGTTAATGATTCCTTGTTTAACAAAAGTTGATAAATATTCCATGAAATCATCAAAAATTATATTTAAAAAAAACTCACTGCGGGAATTCCATTTGATCTCCACCAAGTGTAAAAATCTTCCAACCTATAAATTCCAAGAAACAATTCAGTTACTTAATTCAAACAATAGAAATCATACAGCATGCATAAATAATACCACATGTAAATAATAACATTTTCTTCAGAAGGTAAAACAGACAAATTTTTTATCAATGACATTTCATTCATTCCAAGAGAGAGAACGGAAAAGATTTCTCTCATTTCAGTTTAATGAAAGACTCAAACCAATAAACAAAAATTATCGATTAATTTTACTACTCCTTGTCTCAATAATTACACACTACAGATTATTTTTGTCTTAAAAAACTCGAGTAAAAAAAATTGCCCTTTGACTTTTTCATTCTCCCATATAACACAGACTTTTTTTACCCGTCCATTTAGATACTACTTCAAAACTTCCATTATTATAAATTCTAATAATATTACATCATCATCTTGCTGTAATTCAATACTCTTACCCATACTCATGTAAAACATGCACAAGTTCTCTATCTGAGACAGACATCCATTAAAAGTCATGTAATAAATTTCTGTTGTGTAATTTAAAACTTACAGCGTGAAAACTAAAGAACATGAGAGCGTCCCCACGTTCACGACTAAACTCCAGAGCCAATTCACGGCCGCGATCAATTTGATCCAAATTGATCTTATCCATATCGTGGTTAGCAGACGAACACGACGAACCATACAATTTCGATCTGTGAACAAACAATAAAATTCAATTTACACATCTCTCGTATGACAATAACATCAAATTTTAATCCTTTTTAACTACATTTTATTACAGCAATGGATACACATACTAAATCCATTAAATGTAGTAGTCTATCATGATCCATTACATAACAATAAGAAGTTAAACGTTTCCTACGAACCAAAATAGACATAAAGAGTCGAGGAGTAGAGACAACTAATAATATTCACCAAATTTATAATATTAAAGAAAATTCAAACAAATTCTTGACAATCTATGTACATACATAATCACCATTTTGATACATATATCATGATTCGGATTCGTGTACACACGAGCAGTAAATATTTAAATCCTTCAAAAAGAGATTCTATTATCCTACTCGTGATTTATTTATTTAGTCCAATTGCGAAACTCGTTCTACCAAAATTAGAGTAGAACGAGCATTAGTATGGACATTTTAAAAAGCATTTATATTTTAAATTCATTATTGCAAGCTGCTTACTTATAACTAACAAAAAAGGACCCTTAACTTAGCCAGACAACCTGACAAATATTTTTTAAAAATACATACCAATAATGATACAAAGATAATAACTCCAAATACGACAATAAAAATACCTAAAATAATTATTCACTGAGTTCTATGCATTTGATTTTCATTTATAAAATTTATATTTTATATAATAACAAAATTTTGTCTACATTTAGTTGTTCACCTTCAACAACATGTTAAAATTGATGAAAAGCCAAGTATATTATTATGTAACATAATATGGTTGTGGCCCGTTGTGGTTATACAAGTAAATAATTAACTAGTGTACCGTCAACTCTACAAGACTAATAAAACTAGATTTCGTATATAATTTTACCTTTGATAGACGCTTAAGTCATTCATTCAAAAAAAAGAGTAAATGTTGCTTACTTAATGTGTCGTTATTAAATAATTCAAAGAATTCCAATATTATTCAATTTACCCAAAATGTTTTACAAAAAGTCTATTATCTTAAATTACAGGATATTTTTGGGACTACCCGAACCTTAATACTTTTAGTCTCAATACACTATGCAAAGATTAACTTTCTCCAGATGTAAATGCCGATAAACAAGGCAAAACACCAAGAAAGGACGACAGAGCAGACGGAAAAACCTTTTAGAGCATGAAATGGAAACTATAATGTATTATGTATGCAATATGCATGTTCCTGCTGTGTAAAAATGCTAATACATATATTACATATACATAAAGGTACTAAAGTCTCGGGTTTATATTTCCAATAGGCAATCAAAGTCTTTGATAGTAAGATAGACTACACTCCAATTTTTACTTCCCTTTTCTCTTCTGTCGTCAAGTCTACGTCAATTCAATGCTCATTATTTTTACATTCCTATACATGTACTGTACAATGTTATTGGAACTCAACTATCCTTCGTATTCTTTACTATTAATCACAATACATTAAGCTACAATTACATTTCTTTGTTCCTACTCCTTTTGTAAAATCATCCGTTGTAAAAACAAAATGAATGAAAGAAATGTCAATACCAGTAAGTTGACAATGTAGAATTCACGACGCATATTTCTACAAAGAAACTAATATAAAGTAAGATACGAAGTGATGACATTTACCTACATAGTACATACATAATAGGTAAGGGAAATTCGCATAAAACATTCTTTCATCGTGTGTTACAATTGCTAAGAAATTTAATTTGGAAAGAGCTTATGTAACAAAAAAAATCATGATGACTAGCAATAGAATGCAAGCCACAGAAAAAACATGAGCCTTCATTTCTCCAACCAAGCAAAACAAATTGCAACCTAAGGCAATTAAAGAGCTGACCCTTCAAATTAACTCTGTAGAGGAATGATATGAAAAAAAGTGAGAGAGATTAAATTTTCCTTTTTTTACGATATAAGACTAATTCTGATTTTCTCATCAAAATCACGTTCTTCAAAAATAAAGTCTCATATGACGAAATTTTACTAGTATGATTCGTCTCTATTCTCTATGTATGTGTTATAATTCAGTCTTTCTCCCATACTGAAGAATAAGAAATAATAATAGTGTCAATGGATTTCAAGAAAAACAACTCACCCTCCTTGCGACTTCGAACTTTTTCATTTTTATCCACTCGATTTTTCCTTAGACTTGAAGAAACGACCCCTCCTGCATTTCCATTCGTCAAAGTACCAGTCTTTTTCTCCACTCCGCCAGTCACATTACCATTGGAACCTCCATTAATGTAGATTTTATTGTTTGGTTTTCCATTGAATGAGCTTGAAGAAGCACCACTACCTCTCTTTCCTGTTGACTTGCTCCCACTGACTCCTCCAGTAACTTTGTCATGAACATCATCCAAATCTTCAATATCAAATTCAAATTGAAATGTTTTACTACTACTACTACTATTTTTTCCAGCAGTAGGAGTGGAGAACTTTGTTCCATTTGTAGATTTTCCAGAAGTCGTCCCGGACGGAGAACCCCCAACTAATGTTGCACCAAGTCCATTAAGTAAACTTGAGCCAAGAACTTTTCGTTCCGCTTTACTAATTTTTTGAAATTGTTGCTGTTGTTGATTATTTTGTAAAGGTCCCACATGATGAGTTGGAGTGACATTAGGTGTAGTCTTTGTTGTTGAAGATTTTGATGATGGATTTGAAGAAGAATTTTCCTTTCCTTTTCTACTTCTTCCCCCTCCATTGGCAGTGTAAGAGCTTGAGTTGGATGGTACTCGGGGTCTTGTTGTTGGACTTGAGGAGGAAGACGAAGAATTGGAGACTGTGGTAAAATCTCCTTGTAAATTATGAGCGGAAGCTCTTCTATTCATATTTGTGGTATTTGTTGTGGTCGTGGAAGTTTGAATCAATTGTCCATTGTCCAACATTCGGTAAGCCAGCATTGAAGGGGCTGGTGAGGGTGAGTTTGATGATGGAACTGATGGTACTTTTTGAAAGGCAGTATTACCCCCTTGATTTGGTTGATTCTTTGTCAACACTTCTGAATATGATAATTTCTAAAAAGAACAAAGAGAATCAATTAAAATGTCTAGACTATTTAGACCCTGCAATAAAATTATGATAATTTTATGTCATATATAAAACTTACCCCAGGAGTTTGTGGTCTTGAGTCCATTCCCTCTTTTGGCGGGAGCTTATCCACTGGAGATTCCTTCCCAATGACTCGAGGATAAACAATACCCATTTTTTCTCTCATATTCATTTCTTTCAATAAACTCGACTGTAAATTCTTCATCTCATTCTCCTGTTGTTGTTGTAGGATTGTAGAGGATGGGATGAAAGTTTTATCCACTCCACCACCACCACCACTACTACTACTAGCAATCTTACTACTACAAACTCCACCAAGAGTAGAACTACTGACATTTGCACTTGTTTGACCAGCTACTCCAGTCATTGTCATACTGGGTCCAAAATGGGTATAGGTTCCAGTTGACATACTCATTGATCCAACAATATTCTCAATCAATGGATCAATCATTGGTAATTTCTTGAATCCACTACCTCCACTATTCATCATATTTGGAGAGGAAGATGAAAGACTTTCATTCCCTTGCTGTTGTACAGCTCCAAGATGAATCACATTTTCCATATTACATCCCCTCCCTGATGCACTTGCTGCCACATCTAATAACATATTTAACCTTTGACTAATTTCAAAATCTTCCAATTGTTGCTCTTGACTCTTCACATTTAAATTCACATCATGGATTGCGGGTGGTGGAATGTACGAGTAAAGTCCTTGATTAAATTGTTGTTGTTGTTGCATCGAGTACATTGGTGGTGGAATTGTACCAAATTGAGAACCATGGTACAAATTTTGTTGTTGTGGTGGAAAGAAAAAACCAGGAGGGGCTGATGATGAACCAGGTGGAAGATTTAGATTATATGAAGACTGATGTTGTTGGAGTGGTGTCAAGCCTGGTGGTGGAGGGGTGTAGGATACATGTGACGTTTGTTGCTGTTGTTGTTGTTGAATTAAAAAATTTGCAGCTTGTGGATTCAAACCCCTCCTTCCTGCCACTGTACTGTATTTGTTCCCTTGACTGTCCAGGCTGGATGTTCCATTCTGTGCTATTTGTGTGCTGTCTCCATAAAGAAGATGCATTCTTTGACCATCTTTTTCCATTCCCTTGGCATTTGTGATCACTGAACTGTGACCCACAGAACACTACTAGAAAAATACAACAACAAAGACACCCACAAAATTAGTCGTTACATATTATCACCAAAAATTATAATTTATCATCTAAATTATATTTGGTATGTAACTATTCCATACAATGTTTGAATATTATCAACTATAACATGGAATATGTAATACATAAGTAACTATGTATTTTAACTATGTAATGTAATACCCAAAACACTATTAAACTTTAACAATGCTTGGACGTCACAATGTACTTACTGCAACGATATATTTTTAAAACTATCAATAAACTTGTTTACAGAAATGAAGGAATGTACACACACACATATTTCACTACATGACTATTATTATGATTATTCAACTCGCTCAGAATAGAAACATGAGGAGGATACTCTTATTCATGTGAACAGAAAGAGCATCAATATAATATTGAAGATTCAAACTCAAGGATTTAAGTAACATGTTGTGATGTGTGACATGGTGATGATTAAAAAAATTTATTGCTGAATTTTCTTTGCATGATAAATGATCATCCTTAAACTATTCTATGTAATAAAAATGTATACTCCTAAAGGAAAATATGTAAAACACGTTTACATTGTTATTCTACAACAATTTTGTTTTTACCTTAAAGATAAAGGACTTTCAATGCATTTCCCACTACATGTCCGTACGAATGGTCAAAACAAAAGACTTTACTCACCCTGTATCTGTTCCTTGTATGATCCTCGTCACTTGACCCGACACCAGAAACTTAAATTCAATTAACCCGTCATCGAGTGTCCTTTTCCTTATACTTTAATATCTAAAAATGAATTTTAATGTACTTCAACAAAATATTCTTTTTTTGGGCTCTAAGGCAAGGGGAGATTTCCAGCGCGCAACTTTTGAAAAAAAAAATCCATTCGACATCTGGATTATTTTTTTTTCTACGGAAAGTTGATCATCGCAAAATCCACAATTAACTGACATGGTAAGATCCTTCATTTAACTTAAATGGTACTATAAGTATCAGGACATTTGTCCCACAGTGTGAGATTATTTTCTGCAACGTAGTTTTATGCACTCACTTGATTACGAGTTAATCACTTTGTTTTGATTGTACAAGTTTTTTTAAAATTGACATTTTATTTTCAGGCCGACTTGTCTGCTATACCAATTGATGTCCATGCAAATCGTTTACTTGACTGGTTGATTAGTAGACATCATTGTACCAAAGAATGGCCAGAGAACATTACCATCATCAGACAAAAAATTAATGCAGCCCTTCAGGATATGCCGGAGAATGCTACAATTGCCAAGATTCTCGTTAATTCTTCTCGTGAGTACAGTAATAAGTTAAATATTTTCTCTAATAAAGGAATTGTAATTGACATTTGCTTTTAATTTGTATATGATTACAGCACTTAATTACTACAATTGTGTCAAGATTGTGGAAGTATTGAAAGAGACAGAGGCAGAGACCAAGAATATATTTGGATCTTATGGTTCTCGTCGTATGAAGGATTGGCAAGATATTATAAGTAGCTATCAAAAAGACAATTTATTCCTGGCCGAGACCGCAAGTATTCTAGCAAGAAATGTCATCTATGAAA
Organism: Arrhopalites spinosus; assembly: GCA_034700945.1. Lineage (NCBI taxonomy): Eukaryota > Metazoa > Arthropoda > Collembola > Symphypleona > Arrhopalitidae > Arrhopalites > Arrhopalites spinosus. The sequence goes on along the minus strand of JAQIVZ010000545.1, from coordinate 13,701 downwards.
TTCCAGCATTAAAACGACTCATTACAAAATTGGAATTGGCTGAAAAGGAGGCTATGAAAAAAGAAGTTGGATGTAAAAAACAAGCTCAGGATTGTCGAGATAAATTTATCAGTAGTTGTACTCAACTAGGTCTACAATTTGACGCACAATTATCTGATTCTAAACCACCGACTGTGGCTGCTGTTGGAAAACAATTAACAAATCAAATGAGTCAAGAATTACCAATCATTTTCAATAAAATTGCTACCAAAGCAAAAGATGTTAGAGAGGCCATCATACTCTATCGAAAATTTCTCGACAATAATATTTTACTCAGTCAAAAGGAAAAGGATGACTGCCTAGGTGTCTTGTTATTTGTAATAGGTATACCCAATATTATTCATGATTATAAAAAGTTTAAAACTATGACGTATTCATATTTTTTTTATTTAATATTGTAGATATAGGGAACCTTACTACGTACGAGTGGAAATACAAGGAACCGCCTTTGAAAATTGATGTTCCACAATTAAATTATTCCTTTGAAGAGGAGGAACAATTGATTGACAACGATGAAGCTGGTGATACAGGAGCAATTGACTTTGGTGACCTTGATCTAGGAGCCGGGAATGTTGATCTTGAGCCGGGTAAGAGTGTACATAAATATTGTAATTAAAAGAATATACTCAAGTAGTACGTATATCGATTTTATCATAAAAACAAGTTTGTCACATCTTCGTGCATTATGACTTATCTTTTTATACACTTATATAGGTGAGATTGATTGGGGAGACATTGAAGTAGCTGCAGATGATGGTGGTCAAATAGATTTTTCTGTCGATGTCCAAACGGTCGGAATCACTCTGGAAGAAGATGGAATGGAAGGGGGAGTTGCTAGAAATGAAGAGGCACTCTCTGTTCTTGAAAATCCAGACACGAGAGATCAATTTATTAGTGACATTTTGGAGGTAAATGTATTACTAAAACTATGTTGAGTACTATCATCAATGATTAAAGCTCCATTGTCTAAAATCCAAATATTTTTTTAATTTTAAAAATGAACAGTTGGAAGGCTTCTTAAGTCAAAGAATTGATGAGACTAAAGCTCTAAAACCAAATGAAGTAATGCTCAGTACACAGGATGACCCAATAAGTCTTGATACATTAGAAAAACTCTACAAAAATGTCAATCAATTGTACAATCTTTTTAATGAAAACAAAACCAAACAATTTTTGCTTGTTCGGGAATCCAAACGGTATGTATAATTAAATTGTCATTTTATTGTTCTATACAACTTTAAGAAAATTTCAAGTACACACAAAAATAAGCAGAAATAAATAATAAATAAAATTCTCTTTAATTGTCCACAGCTATGTAATTCGAATCGCCGAGTCCCTCTTGCAAAATCTTACACTGGCCAACAAGATGGATTATCAATGTGAAGATTCTAAAATTCGTGCAGTACAGTATGCAAAGGAAGTTGATGAAATTCGTCCACGAATTCAAATCCTCACAAAACATTGCAGAGAACTACAGACAGAATTGACTAAAGAGATTTCAAATAAATACAACAATCGCCCTGTCTTTATCACAGGAGGTGTATAATTTCCTCGTTAGTAAGTATCAAAAAACAAATTAATGTGATTCTAACTTGAAAGTTTTTTTTTATAAAAAAATCATTGCAATTACCATCCTAATCCTAATCGTATTATACATTTGCTACTAATACTGTATAATATTTTATACATAAATACAAAAATCACGTCTTAAAAGTATTTATCTTGTTTGTCATCGCAGAAAATTATCAAAATTATTACCTATATCTATATATTTAAAGAATTTGTGTATAAACTACAATATAATTATAATTTGGTTGGGAATTTAATAAGACAAAAGACAGATTTACTATATTACAATGACTAATTGTCATGTTTTATTGAAAAATATTTTTCATAAAAATAAAACTTTACCAATATTTATTTTGGTAAATTTATACACAGTAAAAAAAACTTTGAAAATTGTTTATTTTTGATCAAATCAAATTATCTTTTTTTCCCTTTACTTTTCTTTTTTCCTTTTTTCGTCTCCTTTTCTTTCCTACCCCTCCCCCTCTTCTTTTTCTTCCCATCCATATTACTGCGTATGGATGCAATTCGTGCCTTTTGTAGTGGAGTCTGGAAAACACATAAAAATTATAATCATCTTCTCTTAAATCGTTTGATAATTAACAATTAAGTAAATTTACCTTGTTAAACCACTTGTTCCAGGCTTTGTCCATTTCTGAAAAAATATGATAAATTAAATTTTGTAGGGGAAGAAATTACAAAATTGGCATATAGTAAAAATCACCTAAAAAGACAGGATCTTGAAGACTAATTTCTTTCAATAAATCATCCATTCTAATTAATTTTCTAACAGTTTCTTTCTCTTGATTTTCATTAATTGGCTCAACATGTCCACTCGTACTTGTTGATGGTGTACGGACGGATGCAGGAGCAACATTAATTGGAGGTTTTGTATTTTTACTATTATAATCCAAAGATTTTTTGTTTGGGTCTTCCGTCCCAGTTTGTGTAGAAGCTTCCGTGACATTTTGTTGGATTTTTGGTTTTTCCTTGTCCTTGCCGACCTCACCATAAAATTTTTTAGTATTTTTTTCCACAACTTTTTTAATAGCTCCAAGTGTCCAAGACTCGGACAATTTAGCCAGGAGAGAATAATTAATGTCTGTACTCAAATCATGAATGTGATTCCATAACATTGTACGCCACCAATTCAGTCTACTTCCTATTAAATTTCGTCAGATTTAATTACAATTTTTAAATGATAATTAATTACTAGTAATTAATTTTACCATATTCAGGTTTCGGAATGTAAATCATTTTTTGATACAATTTTTTCAAGGGTTTCAAGGGGGCCTTCCAAGGTTGACTTGTAATTCCAATTAAAATGATGGGATCCTCTTCATCCACAGTTTTAAGCAATTTTTTTAAAGATTTTCTCAATCTTTTTGGCTCAGTTTTTTTCTCCTCTTTAGGAACTTTCTTTTGAAACATTTTTTCACAATTGTCAATAAGAATGACAGTGGGATGACACAAACGGCCGACTTTGCCCACTAAATGCATCAACATTTTTAATCCGGTTTTACCCTTTCCGGGATATTTTCCAGCAATATTTTTTGCCGTAAGATCCATCAATGTAGCTCCCATTTCAGTACAAACAGCATGAACTAAACTGTGTTTGCCAGTTCCTTCCGGTCCAGCAAGAAGTAGAGATTTTGTAAAAGGAGCAATTTCATGGACAGTTTTAGAGCCAACGGGTAATACACAAATATCTTTGACAGCTCTTTTGACATCTCCAAATGTTGGAGGAGGATTAGAATCACCTGGGAATCGCACATTGAGATCTTCGTTGGGCATTGGAAGAATTGTACCACCCTCGTAAAAATTTCGGATGGAACCATTTATTAAACTGTATTCTCCTTGCAAGTCTTTAAATTCAATTTTGGGATATTTTTTTATTATCCTGTTACGAATTAATTCTTGATAAATTGACTCGAGACTACGATCTTTTGTTAAATCTTTGCCCTTCTTCTTTTTCTTCTTTCCTTTTCGACCTTTCTTTTCTGTTTTACCCTTACCCTTTTTACCCTTTGACTTTTTCCCTTTTTTACCTTTCCCCTTTCCTTTTCCCTTTCCCTTCTTTTTTCCTTTCTGAAATTCAGACAAAACAATCACTTTAATTTTTATTAATTACGTTTGTTGTTTTGTTATGTAAAATCAGGATTGTCACCTTTTTCTCCAATGCAATTTTGAGTAATTTCAACTCGGCTCGCATGACCGTGTCAACTTGTGCCCTCACTTCGTTGCCCACTAATTCTCTTTTTGTATGAATGATGAGACCATCTTCGTGTCTCTGTTCGGGATTGTGAGTTTCATCTCGTCGTCTCCATTCTTTGTTGTATTCAACATTACTTTTCAGCATATCATCAAAATTTTTGGGAGGACTCAAGACGAGAGGCTCTACTCCACTGCCCTTCTTTTTTTTCTTCTTGTCCTTCAGTTTCTTCTCCAGTGCCTTCTTTTTCTTGAGGGCTTTCTCCCTTGCTGCTTTGGCCTTGTCCTTTTTCCCTTTCTTCTTATTCTTCCCTTCCAGTGCCGCTAATGTCTTTTCTAAAACTTCGGGGGCAAGTTTGTCCGGACAAAATAAAAATTTGGAGCCTCCGTGATCGGCTGAAAGATTACAAATTAATTTGATGTGTCATAAATAAATGTGTAGTTTTGGTATGATAATTAAAATTAATTAGTTTACCTTTGGGAAGCTCAGGTAACTTTCCCTTTTTTTCTTTGACGTCTAAGGCCCATGTACGAATTTGCCATTTCATTCTTTCAGCCATTTCGAGGGCCTCAAGGGATCGAAGACGTGCCTCAATCGTGATTTCCGCCTCAATGAAATTGTCGTAGTATCGGCGTTGCATTCTTCGACGTCTTTCAGCTGCCAATTCAATTTGTCTCCCCCATTTTTTTTGTTTGTCCAAAGTCTCTTTCAATTGACTCGTGGGTCGATGGGGTCCCCATGAAAGTCCCAGAAATTCCAGCTCTTCCTCTCGCCTTTTATGTACGTAACGTCGAGCGAGAAATCGACGGACAAGACGCTGGAAAATTTATGGAATGTGTTAAATCATTAAAAAATATTTACAATATGAAAAACTTCGATTTTTTACCTGAATAATTACAGCGGCTTTATTGGGATCCATTTCTTTACCTTCAGCCGCTTGTTTTTGTAACTTTTTCTTTTTTCTTTGAGCTTCTTCTTGATCCATAAAATATTTGGCCATGTGATACCGTCCCTGTCCCTGTCTGGCTCTTTCGACTGTCTGAATTATACCTGAAATATGAAATAAAATAAATGATTTAAATATTAAAATAAATTTAATTTAAACTTACGAACTGCTTCATCATAGGTCATGTCAATCTCCTCTCCCAAATCTGCTTTTAAAGCAGAAAGAGTCGCAGCTTCTTCTGCAGCCACTTCCGCTTCCAATGCCAAAACTTTGTCCTCTGCTTCCATTCTTGCAGCCTCCCCTTCAAGAAGGACTTGACGTTCTAGCCATTCTGGTCCACGGCCATGTTTGTAATATTTTGGGATTTGAATGTCCAAATCTTTTGGAATCCAATGGAGCCAATGCAAGTACTCATCCTGATAAAAATATTCGGATAATTCTGCTTTTACCATTATGTCCCGAATTTCAAGGATACGAGCTAGGGTCAAGTCAAGGAATCGACGGACAAGGGGTCTTTTTTGAGGATGAACCATTTGGTCATAGGCCGTGTCCAATTTTTTGTAAATGGAAACATATTTGAAATAAAATTCAGACAAATTGTTGACTATTTGAGATCGAGTTCCAGTTAAAATACCTTCTTTTCTTTCTTCTTTTATCAAGGCTCGAAATTCCTGTTGGGCTTGTGACCACAAACCGTTAAAGTATGTGTGTGACATTTTAATTTTTGACCTGAAACCTTTTATTCTTTACATTATTGACAAGTGGCCCAAAATGGCCCAAATTTTATTGCCATCCATCTAATAATGCGTGCATGTTGTCAAAAAATTTATCATCATTTTCAGAATTATTTTTCATGCATTATTTGGGAAAATAAAACATGACCCTTGTCGTTACTGGGGACGACTTGCATGAGATGGAAATTTTATGAAAATCATTTTGAGAATGCAATGACGCCATATTTATTGTGTAATACTGAAAATGGCTGTTGTAGAATTATGAAACGTAACGAGACAGTTATGAAACTCGAAACAATAAATAAAGCTGAACTTGTAATTATAAATTATTGCAACTACAATTATCTATTGTCATTTACTAATGACTCCCCCATTGCAACTTGAGAACTTGAGCGTTGATGAAAATGTTGACAAAATTTTGTGAAAGTAATGAGAAGGATGACCATCGAAAAATGTCAACAAAATTACAAAATTATCAAAATAAAAATTACAGGAAAAAAAATGAAATCATGCAGACGCCGCCATCAAAACTGAAAGACAGTTGACAAAATTTTCATAAAAGTGTAGAAATTTCTATTTGAAAAATAAAATTATCTCGTTTGTATTCAAATCTAGTCAAAATCCGAGTACAGTACAAAAAAGGCGGGCTTTTTTAAAATGCCGCTAATACTGGAAAGGTCGCATTCACTGACTCTCATTCTCATTAAAATTTTCATTATTTTTACAACTTTACACTCCACACAATCAAACAGTTGCTTTGGTCCAGGTACAGTTAAAATTAGACATTTTGAATTAAAAACTGATGATTAACTGATTGTTATCAAAATTTTAACCACAATTTTTTAAAAAATAGGATTAAATGAGCTTGGGGGATGCGGAGAAGATGAATTAAAGTGTCCCTGGTACAGAAATTTGGCTCGTCACTACACCATGCCGGAGGGATGTCCACTGTCGGATCTCCATTTCCGGAAGTTTGGCAACTGTGTTAGTGATGCCGATTGTTGTTTGGGATCTTTTTGTTGTCTCTCCATTTGTCAAGGGGTTACGAGATGCTACAATCCTTATATAAATAGATTTACGGATGATCTTCACAAATTCACCGGAAATCCTCCTTGTCCTACCACTCATGTTGTTTGTGGGAATGACACAACAACAGCAAAGCCAACAATAGAACCCAAAAACACAACAGAATGTGTCTGTCCCACCCAAGAGCCCTTAACAACAACAACCACTACTCCTACTCCTACTACTCCAACCACAACAACTACTACTACGACTACCATCACGACTACCCCTCCCCCAACAACGACACCAATTTTCAACACGACAACAATGGACCCTCGTGGACAGGACTATGATGAAAAGGAAGATCCTCAAAATCAAGGGGCCATACAAAAGAATGAGGAGGGCGTTTAGTTTCAGTTTTTGTATTTAAAATTTTTATAACAATTTTTTAATAAAAAAACTAAATTAAAAAAATGAACATTTTTCAAATTGTTTAAATATATTTTAGCTTGTTTTAAAAAAAATTAAATAGTTTGATGGATGAGAGAGTCGTCGCCTTGAGTTGAGACCAATTCTTGCTCAAATGATGCAAGTGCTCGGGCAACTTTGTTGTCCAAAATTTCGCAAATATAATTTTGGGGTTGATTACAAGGGGATCCCTTGAAAAAATAAGTATTGAGACGAACTGAAAATGAAAGTTTGAGACAACCAGGAGCTTTACTGGAATTATCATTGTCATTCCAAAATCTTCTATTGAGGTCAACTTGTTGAGCTGAGTCGGACCAGATCCATATTAAACCTGGGTTAAGACCTCCTGTCCAATAGTCCGTTGCCGGTATGGTCCTGGAAATTAAAATATTTCAAGAAATCATTCTGATTAGTTTTGTGTACAAGTAACTTTTTTAGGTGCTTTAAAATTTAATGTACAACATGGGCAAAGGTTAATGTCACCATAGGTTAAAATTTAGTCAAGGGTACAGTACTTTCCTCCTTTTTCAGTGGGGATAGAAAAGTTTTTTGGAAGAGGCAGTGCCCTCATGACCTTAACATAGCCCAGGGAATAGAATTTTAAAAAAAATAACAATCTACACCTATGATTGATCTGGACAAATTTGAGGGATAGAAATTGTGAAATTCTATGAAAATCATCAAACGTCAACATTTCCGCTAGACGACCTCCATTTTTGGTACATTCTGCAGCCGAACTTTTCCAGTCGTACAAACTTTTAGGATTTGTAAGGGAGCTGATTTGATAGCACTTTCCCTTAATTCCATCGATTTGAGTAAAATTTGTGGGACAGGATCCTATTTTCCGACATTTTCATGTTTTAATAAAAATAGCCAACTGACGCATAACTAATTATTACGAATATTTACTCTACAGTGCAGTGCAAACAAAATATTTTATGTAGATTTAATTTTGTTATTTACCTTGTTCAGGCTTCTGCTTCGTTCCTTGAAAAAATTAATATAATAAATATTTATCATTCCATTTTCAATTAACATTTTGCAAATTAATAATGTGACCATGTATCAATTTAATACACAGGGGAAAAGCCGTTTAAATGTCACTTATGCCCTTATGACACTGCCCACAGTTCAACACAATTTAAGAACCATTTGAAGGCACATGAAAATGGGAGGTAAAGAACAAGTGGAGGTAATAAGAAGGGTCATCTCAGAGACGCGACGTCAAAGACCTCGCCAAGGGCCCGGTCCGGGCTCAACACTGAAAAACCCGGCCTTTTCACGTGAAAAACACGTTTTTTTTGTCACTGGCCCCCCAACCGGGCGCCGTCCGCCCTCGTCGTCGCGTCACTGGGTCATCTTAACTTAAGATTCTTAAGGTCAAGAACAATCCGAAGAAGGGGCTGGGATGCATTGAAGGAGAACTTTTTATTTGTAAAGTGTTTGGTTGTGGATTTGCGACGAAGGAAAAAGAGTTGGCCATCCATTTAAGTTGTGCCTTAACTTCTCTTGTTTCACTTTCTTTAATTAATGTATCAGTTATTCTGTAGGATTATTTCCTAGTTGTTTTTAACCTCTATAATATTTAACACAAACTTGAACGCCACTCATAAAAATTTTTGTCTTCAGTAAACAAAGGATTGTAGACTTCTATGCTCCTTTTTCAATGTGTTTTGGTGGGAATTGGGAGTTCAAAATATTTGGACAAAAAAATAAAAAACGAAAAAAAGGCGAAAAGGAAATAAACGGTCATATTTTCATTGTCAGATCAAGAACATCAAGACTAGTCGTGAAATTGTGCACGAGATACATCTAATTGAGAAATTAACTATTGTCATCTTCATTAGCCATGGAGGAGGCTGATGTGGCCAGCCAAGAGAATGGAGACGATTATGTCTATGAAGACAGTTGTTTTATTTGTCATCAAAAGTGTTACTCAAAACCCACCTCCCCATCGACAGCTCCTAATCGTCCCATGACAAAATGGGCATCAGAAACAAGAGAGTCAGTCTATGAAGCATTCGGCATTCAAGTTGACCCGTCATTCTTTCAAGAGACTCAGGAGGAATTACCGATTTGTTCATCATGTTCTTTTACTGTTGGGCGAATGAAGGTTGTCCAGAATCAACTACAAGATCGTCAGGCTTTGTATGACAAAATTCGTGATGAGATTGCCATTTCAATTGTTGATGTCGTCGCAAGTACTGGAGGCTCAAGGACACATTTAGTAAATCTTGGGAATAGATCCCTCACATCTCGACTAAAATCTTTTCAACAGTCTGAGGCTGAATGCTTGCAACAATTAATTTTTGAAAGTAAGTAATGACAACATCTAATTATTATTTATTTATGTTATTCAAGAGTGTTTATGAAATGTTTAAAACATTTTTATTTTATTTTGTTTAACATGTTTTCCTTATTGTCAATTTACTTAGGTTGGCATGATCGAACTGCTGCTGCTGATGATGATGATAAAAAAGCAAAAGATACCAAGGGTACTAAGGTGAGGACGACTAATGATGTTAGCAACTTGCCCAAATTGGAACATATCTCAACTAAAATACAAAATGACAAGGATGATCAAGAATTGCAGTACGACAACAATGTACCCTCTCCAGCTCCAGCAAGTATGCCGGTGTCCACAAGAAAATCACAGTAAGTGGATAAAATCAATTAGGTATTTACACTTAAACTGGTGTCAAAGTCATTTCAAGCTACTTTTGACGTGTAATTTTTTTTAAAAGATGTTTTAAATCTCAATGAAATTAATTTTTTAAAAAGGAAACAAAAGAAGGGACCCAAGTTTTACAAGTGCCCAGTCTCTGACTGTGACTATACAGCTCCTCTTAAAACTGAGTTGACCTCTCACATGGGGACACACACAGGAAAGAATCTGTACAAATGTCAAAATCCGGGTTGTGACTATTCTGCTACAAGAAATTATGTATTGCAAGAGCACCAGGTGGTCCACACCAAAGAGAAGAAATTTTCTTGCCCAACTTGCCACCACAAATTCGGACTAAAATCCAACTTGAATAAGCATGTGAGAATTCACGAGAATCTCAAGCCCTTTTTTTGTCCTCTGTGTCCTTTTCGGACTAACCGACGTGGAAGTATCAAAACCCACATGACCCATGCCCATACAACAGAGAGAAATTTCAAGTGTCACATCTGTCTCTACGCTGGCAAGACAAAGCCACATTTGAAAGCTCACCTCAAGACTCATTCTCAAGACAAGCCCTTTGTATGTGACCAATGCCCTTACAAATCTCAATTTTCCAAAAGTTTGAAGCGACATATGAAGACTCACAATAAAAAAATACGGAAGAAACCGTTTTCTTGTTCACTTTGTGACTATCAAGGATCCAGTGCTCAACAGTTAAGCGGGCACGTGGTACAACACACTGGCGACATGCCATTTAAATGTCACCTGTGCTCTTATGCCACTGCTCACAGTTCAGCTCGACTAAGGAGACATTTGAAGATACACGAAAAGGAGACCGAGAAAACAAGTGACGGTGACAAGGAGAAAAAGGGGTCATCCTAAAGCTCAAGAACAAATCGCCAAAGAGGCTGACGTCCAGAGAAGAGAAATTTTTTAATTGCAAATTGTTTGTTTTAGATTTATAATGGATGAAGAGAAAAAGTTGACAAAGTACAAATGGCTACAAATTGTCATTTGTTCTCAAAGATTTCCCAAAAATAATGTTCATGTACCATGATTTTTCTCGTTATTTTATGTCTCAAAATTGATATTTCTTTGAACTCTTTTAACTAATTTACAGAAAACAATGATTTAACCACCTGATAAATTTCCTGATTGTCATTTGTCTCTTGGACAGACTTAACATTACCGACAATAAGAATATGTACTTTTAATTTGCATGTAAGAACCTGGGGACTGATTTTAACAAAATTACCTAATAATGTTTTTTGTTTTCCTATAACTTTTTTTAGTATACGAATAGAATAAAAACTCAATGTTTATTATAAAGAATTAAAACTGCATTAATTAAGTTACCTTGATCAGTGAGGTAATACACAACATTTTCCAGGGTCTTGACCCTTCCGTCAAGCTTATCAAGACGAGCAACCAACTTTTCCATGGCTGCCAGTAATTGCATGTCCACACTAGAAATGATACCCTGTTGATAATTATTCCCAATATTTGACCCACTGTGACTTTGATCTGGTCCAGACGGATAATAAGAATTTTGATTGGGTGGATATTTTGGTGGTCCAGATAATATTTTTCCATTTACTTGATCAGATGGGAAAAAATCTCCAGTTACATTGCCAAAGAAAAGTATTGAGCCAAATAATGCCAAGTGTAGACTTGCTTGAATGGACGGCATTTTTGAATATTTTTTTTTTTGAAATTGTTGTTTTTTAATTTTTTATAACTTTTTGACAACTTGAAAGAGAAAACAGTTTGCTGTGCAATAGACAATTAGATAATAACTTTGTTTGATAATTTCAGTTGCATTTATTCTAAAAAATTGACATCATTAATATTCCTCACCTTGACTGATTCTCTGTAAGTATTTATACATAAATTATTTTTCTTTTTGTATCAAATTGATATTATCAATTCTTTTTTTTATTCAGAATTTTGAGACACAAAGTAGAATGCTAATTATGATTTTAATTTGTCAACTTTTGTTTTTTTTTAATTTTTATACAAAATGAAAATTGTAGTTTCTAATTTTATGCACTGTATTAAATCACACACAATGTTGGGTAATTATTATTCAATGTATTCTTTGTTTAATTCCACTACTTCTAGATTAAACTCTCACTACTAATTGTAATTATTTTTTTCAGACTCTTCTAAATTCACCCTTGTCGTCCCTACCACGATAATGGACAGAATGTTCAAGTCATCTGAAAAATGGAAAGTTTAAAGGAAGAGACTAAATAATCTTTGAAGAAAAAGAGAAGCAAAATAAGATCCTTGATCTTCTTGAAAGTAAATGTGAATGGATAATAACAAACCACCTCCGCAACTTTCATTGTCATATCATAATTCGATCATCCGTGACTGTCGTTGAGAGGAGGAAGCCGGTCTTGGTCCCATTTGCATAGACTGTAAAAGTAAAAGTGATGAGCTCATCCATGTACCTTTTTTGTTTACAAATCAGTACAGTGTGCCTTCCCATAGCCAAATATATACAAAGTACCAAGAATAAACGGTAAGATAATTTCTGTATTATGTATAACCTTTTCATATATTGACAACATGAACTTTATTATTGAGGATGGACTTTCATACTAATGAAGTATCGTAAACTATGTTGTCTGTTATGTTAGGTAAACAGAAAATCCCGTACAGTCATTATTTTTATTACTCTCATGACGTCAACATCTCCATCATGACACATTTGTCTACTCGTATTTTGTATTAATGTGTCTCTTCTAATGAATATGTATGAGAATGCAATTATTTAATATTCCACAGTTCATTGTATTGTATTTTGTGAATCTGCACATATCTCAGTATTACATTCATTAATTGTTAGGTATTTTCATCTCCCAATTTCTAAGAATTTATTTATATTTAGTTAACTACTTTGACCTACCAATTCCACCTGTGCATAATTAAGATGGTCATATGTAATGTAATGATATATTATGGTATTTTTAACAAGAAAAATGAATTCCTAAATATTGCTCCACTTAAATAAGCCTCAATTTAATCATATGAGTTGCATGGAAATGATCGTATTTATTTAATTGTGATTTAACAAAAAAAAAGTCGTTTCAATAAATTATTTAAGTATTGATATTTAAACTATAGGTTATGCATTAATATGGATGTGTGTGTTGCGATTATTATTATTACGCGTCTGTACTCCATTTCCGTTCCCTTGATTTTGTACAACGTTGATATTTGATGCTGGCCCTTCATTATGTACGTTATGATCCCCAAAATCTCCAGCAAATGCCCAATCATCATGAACATCATCTAAATTCTGGACTGTTTCATCATTTTTTTTAGTCACCAAAATAGTTGGTGGAATGTTTCTCTGTGTGGTTTGAGGGTTTGATTTTACTGGAGATTGATTTGGCTTAATTGTTGATTTTTGTCCAGTTTGCTGAGAATCTTTGCGAGCATCTTCAGCACTATTACTCTCTTGTTGTACCTTTTGACTCAACATGGAATGGATATTGTCGACAAATTTATCATTCATTTGTTTCTCTGTATCCATTTTTACTGGAGGAATATTTGTCCCATTTGTTGTTTTAGTTTTGGTAACATTTTCAATTTTTGGACTCGTCTTTACCCTCTCTGTTGTTGTGTCAGGAACTACTGGAATGGAAGTTTTCTTTGGTTGTTCAGTTTCTTCTTCAATAGCTCCATACGTTGGTTTCTACAAAAAAAATAATTTATGTAAAAGTTCTATCTCAAAATTTCTGTTTAATTCTTACCAATATTCACCTCAGTTGTTGTAAGAATATTTTCTTGCCAAAGAGATGACAACATCCGACCCAGTACATCCATTGGTTTTTCTAGATCTTTCAAAATATTACTTATATTATTCACTGGAGTAGCCATCTCCGTCAAGTACATGGCTGGAGCAGCCGTATAATTATCAGTAGCATTTTCCGTATCAACAATAACAAAATCCAGAGTGAAATCTGCATAACTTGTCGTCAGGGCCTCGTTTAAGAAAACATAACAGGGTGCCACACACTCAAAAAGGGGCAATTTTTTTACCAAAATAAGGCAA
>JAQIVZ010000544.1:0-61211 GCA_034700945.1 Arrhopalites spinosus | reverse complement strand
ATACTAAAATATCTTGGTGATCGGTTTACAACGAACGGAGCTAAAAAATCATAATCATTACTTTTTGATCTCCCTACGTAAATATATAAAACAAAAGCTCTCATGTCCGAGTACAATGATCACTCTAAGAAAATGAACTGTTTGTATTTGTAAATAATATTTACTAAATATTATAATTTAAATGTGCAGTCATATTATTTTGTATTTAAAAAAAAGTTATTTGAAACAATATTATTTTAACTACAAAACATTAATAAATAAAAGAAAAGTTTACAATTTTCTGTCAATTATCACATTAATAAAAAATAAATGTTAGGAATAAATTTATAAAGCTGTCAAACACTTTTGGAGACTACAAGACATTGATGGGATTGGGCTGATATGATGACCATAACATTGTTGGTGGTATTGAATAAGTTGGCAACCATTGTAATTCTGGACAAGTTTTGTAAATAATATTACACTTCTCCCCGTTTCTTCCTGACTTGCCTGCTGTCCTCATAATTTTACTCTCCAAGTATTTGTAACCAAATTTTGTGTCTTTTGTGAGCATGTTGACAATGGCGTCTCTACAAAATAGATTGTGCCATTTATATAAAATATTTTATAAAATTGTATTTTTTTTACGTTATGGTTGAGCCTAGAGAGCGTCCCGTTGTACCAAATTCTTTGGTGAGGACACTATTCGCATTGCAAATTTCTCGATGAGTGCAATAAGTCGGAATGAACCGGTCTCTGGCATGGGCTACGGCCGTCTAGAAAAATGTTTGAGTATGAATTTTATGGTCAAAAAATTAAAAATTTTGATATTTACGAGAAGAGGAAGAATTAAAGTTGTCACTCGATGTAAATCATTTGTGTAGTCATATTCATGATCCACGAGGTCTTGGTTTGCTGGGTCGCTACGCTTCTTTCTTCTTCCATTGTTTGGCGTAGCGGTTGTCGTTGACATTTGACGAAGTACATTCTATGAGAAAAATAATTTTCATGTTGATTTTTTTTGAACATTAAATTTTACTATAATGGTAAAGAGTGGTGCATCATAAAGAAGTAATGTTAGTATAAGAGTTTGTTTGGGATAGAAAAGACGAAAAAGCTACTCGTTCGGTAATGTACAAATTGTCATACGATTTTTGATTCTTGTTTGTCTCGTCTGTCATATTTAAAAAAAGTCTCATGGGATGCTTGACTATTTCTTAGAGAGAGGAATTGGAAGGAAAAAAAGTTTCAACTTCGACCCTCCAGTCCGACCCTAATTTTTTTTAAGTTCTTACCTGTAAAAATGAAATTAAGCCAAGGACCCCCAATAATCCTAAGGCGGAATTGCAATCAGCTTTCCTGTAATGCAAAGGTAATTATAATTCTGACATTCTTTACAGATATCTCCATTTTTTATTCCCTCATGAAAACTAATAAAATTATTTTACGCATACAGAATCTGTTCCCCTGATTTAATTATCTGAAAGATAGCTATTTTGAAAAAAAACTTGATTTTCAAATTTAACTTTAAAGATTCAAAAATTATTGTACTTTCTCTAATATTTTGTGGGGATTTAATTGAATAAAGATTTTAAAATGTTTCTGTAATCTCTGTTCTGAATCAAAATCGTATGACAATTAAATTAGTAGGAGACTGAAAAATTGAGCGTTACTGTGTCTCAATGATCGACATACTAGAAACTGATGAAAGTGGAATAGAAATAATGAACAAAATTTCATCCACTCTAAACAATTGAATGAGCCTTTGTCTTTATCGTTAAATTTCAATTTGCCAGTCACTTTTCATCAATTTCCAAGATGACAATAAGAAAACTCATATTTTTACGGAGAGAGAGAGTTGGTTAGAAAGTTGTGAGATGGAAATGTTTTTTTGAAAAAAATGCTTGATGAGAATTTGGATGGAGGGCCAATACCTGAATTAATGAAAGGAGAGCGAGGAAGCCCAACAATCCAACTGCTGAATAGTTTACCTGGGTATGATGATGTTCTGGTTCACTTCAATTAAAAATCAATTTGTCAAAATATTCTAATACCTAACCTACCCTTTTCTTTTATCTAATTGACATTTCTGTTGCGTACGTTGACAGAATGTAACTGTTACTTTGATTATTAAGAACAGAGGACTTGTACAATTAATATCAAAAGATACTTTAACTAAAATTATTGTAAAAAAACATTCAAATCATTTACGCAAATCCCCATCCTCCAGCCCCTCCATAACCATGATTTTGTCCATATGATCCCGACGCTGCTCCATGTTCCCCATATTCTGGAACTACAAATTTAATTAATTAATATCTACACTACTTATTTAATAAAAATAAAATTATGAAATAGAGAAATAATTTATTCGTACCTGCATAACCATAGTTTGTACCTGATCCCAATCCCAACAAATTTGTTGGCGACAGAGATGATGACGACCCAATACCAAGATGTCTTCCAGGACGAGAAATTCCATACAAATTAGACGTAGAACCAGAGCCAGTGGCTGGTGATTGATGAGCTAAAACTTGTACATGTTTTTGTGTAAGATCCCCAGACGAGGTTCCAGTGGTCACAGCCATAATTCTTGAACTATCGCTCATCTCTTCATTTGAATGTCCAGAGGCAGAGGTCAAACAAAATATTGATGATAAATTAAGGAGTAGTGACACAACAGCAATTTGATAACTTTTTAGTAACATTTTCTTTCTACAAAAAGACATTATTAAAATTTCTACACCCCTCTCTCCTCTTCTCCTTGAATTTGAAGAACTTTGACTCTGACACTGAAAACACTGAAAACAAGTTTGTAACTAAAGAACCTTTCTCTTTGAGCCCTTGAGTCTAACTAGAGTCAGTTGAGCCATACATCATTCTCATGAATTCTATATTAGTTGACAGTCAGATGAACAAGAGATTTTTTGTTGACCAATTAAATTGCGTATGCTATATATTCTAGCTGAAATCTGAATGAGATAGCGTTACATTGTGACAAGTTTCCGGCAATGATAAAAAGTTTATTATTATCATCTCTCTGGGACCAAAATGTCCATACGGCAATTTCCATGTAAGAACGCCCATCTTGAGATGATATTGAATTCGATAAAAATCTTAACATTTCTCAATGTAATGGGCTAATGAAAACCCTTGGTAATGTTAATTACATGGTTTCTGTCCAAAATTTTTATTCTTCTTCTCCCACACAGTTACACCGCTTGTCTACCATAAAATCATTTCTCTGTGAAATATCTCAAGACTCAACAAACAACAATTCTAATAATATTCAACAGAGACCCAACTCACCGTAACGTTGCATTTGACAGTTTTTATGTATTTAGCATGCTTTAAAATTATTTTGGTTGTCTTTCACCGTTCTCTATTTTACTCCTTTGTTTATTTGGTTCTCTATGTGACACGCCTTTTACCAAACATTTTTTGGGGTTTTTGTCAACACACACGCAGACATTGACTTCTAAATTGTGTGTGTAAACGTCCGAGTTGTGTAATTAATTTCAATAAAAAATTCTAGAGATGTACCTTTATAATGCACAAATGTTAGAGGATGTTAACGGGACAAGTGATGATCCCTTTCAGTCAGTTAAAAAAATGTCCTAGTCCACATTTTTTGTAAATTTTGTTACAGTGTTTTTATTACCAAGTAGCCTTATTATTACTACAAGTAACATGACATATGGAAGAAGGTTACAATAAAAACTTGACTGTTTAAAATTATAAAAAAATAAAAATAAATTTTGAATTTGACTTTTTTTGTAAATTCCTATTTTCAGCTTCAAATATTTCTCAATTATGATAAAGAATTTAAAAGAAATGTTAATTAAATTATAATTCTTCCGGACTTGTAGAATTTTTACAATTATTAGATGACGAATTAAAATAAAAATAATGACGTCTTTTCTCATATATTGTTGGTTAATTGAGACTCTGCACTTAATGAACAAGTTCCACGAACACACCCAATGGATTTTTCAAAGTAAGAATTTTTGGGACATTTAAATGTGTTTACAAACCATTCACCATAAATATTGAGACACATATAAAACATTGTACAATCATTGGGATGAGGACTCATTTGATTGGGTTTTGACTTGTCACAATTTATTTTTTGTGATGAGGCTGAACCTGTGCTGAGTAGTTTTGCATGTAGTTCAATATTCTTGTCTTTGACTTCAATTTCCTGTATTTTGAAAGGAGAGAAAATATTTATTAAAATTGAATAGTTAATTTTAATTACTAATGGTTTACCTTTTCATTTTTTGGTCCAGTATTTATCTTTTTCTAGGGCTCATCGTTAAAGCTTTGATATCTATCACTAATTTTATGCTCTCCTTTTGTCCAATCTGAGGCATCTAACTGCTCTTCGTCCTTTATGGGAACATCCAGCTCATTTACAAAAAGAGGGAACACTTTTTGCCTGTGAATGTCTTTATTATTTAATTCTCCCCATGGTGTTTTACTGTTGAGGTCATTTTGTATGGCGGGGGGTGATGTCAAAGGGATTTGACTGGATGAGTCAATCAGGTCAACCATGAGCATTTCACTGGGAGTTTGTGACTGGGCTGTGGTACTTGACTTGTCATTGATCGATGATGGCATCTGACGCTTCCGGTTGTTGCGTACGTCGGAGTCACTATTTGCTACTGGATCGATGTTTTTTTTATTCATCCACTCCATGAAATAAGGTTTACCAGAACTTTCAGTGGGTTTTGCAGACTTTTCTTGTTTTTTCAACCACGTAAGATAGTATTTAGGTTTTGACGTTGCATCATCAGTAATATCATTCAGTGGAAAGTCGATGGTAGCGTCGTCGTCAGATACAAGTCCAGGTGCCTGATCTTTTTGGGGAAAGTCAATGACAGCGTCATTATCTTGTCCAGAGGGTGCAGGTGACTGATCACGTGATGGAAAATCAAGGATAGTGTTGTCATCTTCAGGTTTTTGTGACTGGTCAGATGGTCTTGTGGGTTGCCAGTCAATGAAAACCTTTTCTTCTTCAGGTGTTTGAGTGGTAATCCTACTGGGTGGGGGTTGTGGGTCCCGGTCTTGAGGAAAGTCAATGACGACATCAGAAGAAGATGATTCTGGATTTTGGTGTGGAGGTGGTCGTGGAGGTCGCGGTGGATTTGTGATGGATTCTTTATCATTTTGGGGAAAGTCAATAATGACATCGGAAGATGGTGATCCTGGATTTTGGTATGGAGGAGGTCGTGGTGGATTTGTAATTGGTTCGCGATCATTTTGGGGAAAGTCAATGATGACGTCAGACGACGGCGATTCTGGGTTTTGGTATGGAGGAAGTCGTGGTGGATTTGTAATTGGTTCTCGATCATTTTGGGGAAAGTCAATGATGACGTCAGACGACGGTGATCCTGGATTTTGGTGGGTAGGAGGTCGTGGTGGATTTGTAATTGGTTGTTTATCATTTTGAGGAAAGTCAATGATGACGTCGGAAGAAGATTGAGTGACCTTACTAGGTGGTTGTTGTGATTCCCAATTGCCTGGCCAGTCAATAAAGACCTTGTCCTCAGAGTTTTGGGTACTATCCGGTGGCCAATCAAGCAGAGTATAGCCATTTGAAGTGCTATCATATCCTTGTTGCGGCCAGTCAAGTAGTGTATAGTCACTTTGGGATGTTGTTTGGGAGGTTTTTGGTTGTTTTGGCCAGTTAATTGTAACATCCGGGGAATCATGTTGTGATGGAGTACTGCTTTTCTTTCTTGGCCAATCCAGAAAAACGTCAGGAGTTCCTTCAGTTGGTCTGTTTGGCGATTTTTTTGTTGGCCAGTCTAGATAGACATCAGCTGACGATGGTGGAGTACTGCTGCCCTTCTTTTTTGGCCAATCAAGTATGACATCCGGGTTTTCATGATTTCCTCGACGTTTCGGCCAGTCTAAATAAACATCGTCCCCTGATGGTCGTCCAGTACTTCCTCTCTTTTTTGGCCAATCAAGGATAGCATCAACATCCTCATGAGGTGGTTTCAAATTTTGTCGACGCTTTGACCAGTCTAGGTATACATCACTTGATAATGGTTTTTTCGGCCAATCAAGATAGACATCACCTGATAATGGTGGTCGCTTATTATTCTTTTTTTTGGGCCAGTCAAGTATGACATCTGGGGCGTCATGATTTGCTCCTGGATGTTTTGGCCAGTCTATATAAGTGTCGTCTCCAGAGGGTCGTCCAGTGCTTCCTCTTTTCTTTGGCCAGTCAAGTACAACATCAGCATTCCGAGGGGATGGTCCAACATTTTTCCGTTTCGGCCAATCCAGGTAGACATCATCTCCAGTTCGTTGGGTCGGTTTTAAATTTTTTTGTTTTGGCCAGTCGATGAAAACAGCTCCAGATGGTTTGGTTGTGTCCTTCTTCGGCCAATCGATATATGTACTGTCACCATCGGGTTGTCGGGTATTTTTATTGTTTGGAGAATTGGTAGATTTTTTTGGTGGCCAATTAAGATACGTAGTGGGCTGTTGTGGTAGTCCTGTTTGAGACTTTTTTTGCGGCCAGTCGATAAATGTTTCTTGATTCAAGGGATTAGTGAGTTTATTACTCCTGGAATGTCGATCCTTGCCTTCTGAATATTGGGATGGCCAATCTAATTGTTCTCCTGGTTTACCTTCAAATGTATCAGCAAGTGCTTGTAAACGTGGATTTTTTGTTGGCCATGTCAAAATAGCATCAGAATTTTCAGTACGACTGTCCGGAGTTTTGTGTCCTTTTGGTGGCCAATTTAGTGTGACATCAGGTAGTCCTGTAGTCTCTCCAGGCTTCTTTTTGTTTGGCCAGTCTAGATAAGTGTCTCCAGTGTTATTCTTCTTTTTTGGCCAATCAAGTATAACGTCAACATCTCCATGAGGTGGTGGCTGGACAGTCGTGTCAATGTCGGGTTTTTTTGAATAGTCACCCCTTAATATTTACATACAAAATAGTTTAATATGTGAACATGAATGTATTGGAACTACGAACTACTTTTTTGGGTTTGTAAATAATAGTAATGAGTTTATTCAAGTTAAATTTCCTTGCTCTGTACTCACTGGGAATTTTCGCAGTAGATTTCATAGTTGTCAGATACAAGTGGAATGTCAGTGCGTCTTCTGGTACAAGTTGGATCAACAAGTGTTCCCTTGTGTTGTCTACTTTGACGTAGTCCAGAAATCCAAGCAGGACGATGGAGTCTGGCCATTTTTGGTTGATACAAGTAGGCTGTCTCAACACATTTTTCCAAATTCCTCGCTAGTGTCATCCAATGAGGTCCAAAAATGTGTTCGTAGTAATAATTGGACACGTCGGGGTATAACCTGTTCACAATTTAGCATAAAATCATTTAATTTATCAATGAATTAAAATTAAATTTCCATTAAACCATTAAAATTCTAAAATTTGGTATCATTTAATGATTTTACCAAAATCGTCGAAGTTGTGGTGTAAAAAGTCTCTCAATTCCTTGTTCCATTTCATGATACATTCGATAAGATTCAGCAAATCCTTTGACACAGACTGTATTGGCTAAATCCAGCATGTTCCATGGGATGTCGAGTACAACGTGATGGTCAAAATACTGATGATTTACAGTTGGTTTAATCACCTTGTCATCAGTGGGATTTGATTCATTTGAGTAGACTGTTAAAATCTATAGAAAAATATTTTATACAATGTAGAATTGCATTCGTTTTAAAAGTACTATATTTTGATTGAAAATACAGATATAACTTCAATAGTCTTACTTCTGGTCGATCACATCCTGTTGATGTGTAGAATGGTGGTTCCAAATTCCACAAACATCTTCTCAACATTCTTTGAATAACAAAAAGATTTTCATGACTGAAAAACTCTGAGAATTCAAATCCAGTTTGCCCTTCATGGGCAACTTTAAAGTAAGCAACTATGAAAAGAAGAAAACATTAAATAATTAATGTGACATGCTTTTTCTAACGACTAGTTAAATAATATAACATTAAATAGCATACTTGCTTGTTCCAAGAAATTTGCTGGTATTTTTGCATGTCGACAGTACTTTGTAGTAATTTTGGCAAGGAGGTCCAAGACTCTAAATAAACCAACGGGCTCAAATACTTTTTTATAATTTTGTTGATCATGAAAGGCACGTTCAATGGAAAACTTCAAAATTCTATTATTCAAATCCTTGTGTTTTGCCTTCAATTCTTGAGGAATGGGTGTACAATCTTTTCTTTGATTTATATCAGTATTCTCGTCGTCATTTTTAATGGGAGCCAATTCGTCTGGTGGCCGGACCCTGGCCTCACCATGGCTTTTTTTGTATGGAGGGCATATGGGAACACAAGCTTGATTTTCTAAACATTAAATTGTATTCATTCATTAATACTGAAAATAATTAGTTGGCTATGAAAAAAATGCACAACTATTTTAGAGGTATCATTAACCTGGTGTAGAAATATTAGATGATGAAATTAAATCCAAGTCTTCAACATAATTTCCTCCATCACAAGTATTATTGAGCTGGAGCCAAGAATTTGGAAGGAGTTGATAATGTCTTACTAGTTTGGTCAGGTCAGGGTCAATATTCTTTTGAATACAGTACAGACTACCATCCATATATTCATCAGCAGCGTCAATTAGTTGCCCATTAAAAATGACAATTGTGCCATTTGTACTAATGGGTGAGGATTGAGGAACACGATGAAGATTCCAACTCTTATCCTCACTCAACACACCAACAATCGTTTCCGTGTCGTCAAATTGAAAGGATAGAATTTCGATTGTTCTATTGTGAATTCCAAGTGACTTGTGACTAAAGCATCCATCCTTAGAAAATTGAAGCTCGTAAAGAGTCTCACCATCATGCTCTGACTTTAATGATGCGCTGCAAGATTAATTAATTACAAAATATTATAATGAATATAAATAATGGTCACTACAAAATTGGAAATAAGAACAATTATTCTTTACTTACATTCCCGATACAGTAACAAATAGGGTAAGGGTATACAAAGGGAAAGGTTTGACATCTGTCCACCTCGACTCGTCTTCTCTCTCCAGCATCTTCACACCACTCAATGTATGAGGATGTCCGGGAGTGGACGTCTGGCCAATGATGACAAAATGCAATAAAATGCAATAAAATGTAATAATACAATAAAATAGAAGTTCATTTCAGAACACACACTTTTTTATGTTCTATTTGTTATCTTTGAAAGACTATTTTGATCCATGACACAACAATCATTATACAGTCCTCGCGTAGTCACTAAATTGTCTTATTTGACAGCACTAATTAAAACAATAGACAACAGTTTTTTTCAAGTCACAGCTGTTAAGTTTCACATATTCATTACAATTAATGAATTTTTTCTAAATATTGTTTGTTTGTTGGACTACACAACTAAATTCCAATGGTCATAAATTATGACTCATAATAATAATAAAAACAACATTGAAGAGAAACGGTATAAATGAGGTAAAGTGCGAAATATTTTATATTATTATTTTATATATTTATTCTTGTATTAACTTCCTGTTTCAACACTTGCTCTCCTAGTTTTAAAGATTGGTTGCATTACAAATACTGCATGACAGATCTTTCATTCTGAGAAGTAGCTGAAGAATTGGTTGCAAATATTTTTTGTTATGAAGTGTCGTGATTGGTTCCAACTGGAACTGTTATGATAAACTCATCTCTCTATGTATGACGATTACAGCAGAGCATCTCAGTTCTAAAGATAAGTCATATTGTTTTTGGTGAATATCAACTTACTAAAAATGTTCTGCCACCTCATTCTTAATTATCTTTGTCATACAGCTCATCATGGACCGTAGTCATACCTATTTAACTCATACTGTTTCAAATAAATTTTGATTTTAAAAAATAGTGTCATTTTACAGCATAATTTAAATGGAAATTAATCTTTTTTGCATGAATGTTCAACTGCTCAGCTTTGAACTCTGACCTATTCGACCTTTGTGCAAATCCTAAGCAAAGAGCAAGACTAAGAAGTATATAAATTATAGTTTTTGCAAAAATTATGAAAAAAATATTGCTCCAAAATTAAAGAATAATGTAGGCTTTATTTTTATGACATTGTTGAACATTTCATAAAGTACATTTTGTTACTCTGTTTCTGAAACTTGGCTAATTATAAGAAACTAATGTGCATGCATTATAGTTTATCGGAGCACATAAAAATCCATTTTTTGAAAAAAAAGAAGCTACAAAATACAGAAAAAAACCAAGGGCCTATTAGAAATTGATTTAAAAACGAAATTATATATACCTGGAGATAAAAATTAATCAGATACTTTTGAAAATAATGTTGTTTATGTACTTGACTTGTAAAACATGCAGGAGCAAATACATCGCTTAGATAACTAGTTACTTTGAAGTTAACTAATTCGTACGAATAAATAATGTTGATTAAGTTACTACAGTTGATTGGGACTTTTCAAAATTGAATCATCTAGAAGCTGACATTGACGACGGTTGATTTTGCCTTAATGTGTAATTCTTTCAATCCTTTGTCATTCCATAGATCTTTGACATAGTTGTTGTTCGTGTCAATTCGCTTGGTGAGGAAGCCCACGGTAATTTCTTCATCTGGCCCCTCCATTTCAGTCCTGGGAATCAGCCAATCCTATGATAAATATTTGTACATCAACTTTTTAATTTACTCTCAAAATTTTTGAGTCAAAAATAATAAATGGAATGACATGAACGGAATTTGTGAGGATAAATTTTTTCGTACCTCTTTAGGGATTATATCCACGCTGCTTGACCTTTTCCAGGCTTTGTCACGTCCAATTTGAACGAGAATCTTGTAGGGATTGAGACGAACTTTAATATCACTCATGATGATAATCTTTTGTATTGTAAAAGTGTGTTAAAATTAAAATTAAAAATCACTAGAAATTTTTTTTCAAAAGTAAATTCATAGTAAATTCATCCAGCTCGGCAAGGATAGCTACGGGCGTTTGCTTAAATTTGCATAATAATTATCCAACAAAATTAATATTACCTGTTTTTCAATTACATTTAATTGACCTTCTCCTTGTAAACTGTTTCCATAGATTTAATTCTTCAATGCGGATTTTGAGGAGGAACTATAAAGGTCAAAGTTCAACACCTTTGCTTTGGTCTTTGACTATGAGTCTACAGTTAATTTTTCAGTCACAAAGTGTACAACAAGAACTAACTTTTTTAATTGTAATTAATTCCACCTTGAATTATAAATAAAAATAAAATAAAATGCCGTGCCGAAAAAGAAAATGTCATAAACCCGATTGTTCCCGTTGTTCTCTAATGGACAATACAGTGGAGATATTTGATGAATATTCTAATGTCTATGTGGGAACGGAGTGTGAAACTAACTTTCATGGTCATAAAGTAAGATTTTAATTGTTTCAGTACTTCATCATTACGACAATTTAATTTAATTAACTCTGCAAATGTACCAATGTATATTACAGGTTGGCTATTCAGAGAAGAAGAGTGAGAATTTTACCCACATCGTTGATTTAGACAGTTATGAATTTCATAAGATAATTGTTTATGATTTCTTGGGAACAATCCTTCAAAGCGTAACTTTTCGGTATTAAAACTTTAAAACTCTTTAGTTTTTGATCAATGAATATTTTTCTGTTTTATGACCAAATGTTTATTTTTCAGTGGTTTCATTTTGGCCCTTGTACTTGTCAATGCTATTCTCATTGGTTTACAAACTGTAGAGTCTTACGAAGCAGAGTTTGGAACTTATTTTATCATAATTGATCATATAATTCTGAGTATCTTTATTTTTGAAATTATACTAAAGTGGGCTCATGACTTTAAAATGTTTTGGGTGGTAAGTCAACAGCAAAAATTATTAATTGCCATTATGTTTTTTACAAGGACCCAAGTGGGCTCTTTTTTAAAAAGTTTTGTCCACACCGGCCCAGGTCATGTGGAATATTCTAGATTTTGTGATTGTCCTTCTAGTGATTGTGTCCTCAATTACACCCGCAATTAACAACAACAATAATAATGGTCAAGCTCTTCTCCGAGTTGTTCGAGCCTTTCGAAGTCTTCGATCAGTGAGGTAACTAGTAATTCGACATTGTCAAAAAATCATTTCACTGAATAGTAGATTAATGTCAATTTAAAATTTTTTACAGTTCGTTCAGTAGTCTGGCAATTGTGACTCACACAATCGTCAAGTCCATTGGAGACATGATGTCAATTTTATTTGTCCTCATGATTTTTATGATCGTTTTGGCCGTCATGGGAGTCACACTTTTTGAACTGGATGGTATCAATGCCCATACAAATGTATTTAACAGTCCCTTGAGTGCTTGGCTAGTCCTCTTTGTCTGTATCACTCAAGATGGATGGGTCGATTACATGGAGGAATGGCGGAATAAAGTTCAGGTGAGTCATGTGACCTGACTCAGGTCATGTCATGGCTATAATTTAATGATTACAAATTCTTTTTAATTTTTGTACACAAATATTTTCAGTACTTTTGGCTTCTCATGATGTACATTGTTGTGGCCATTGCTGTTGGAGCGTTCATTTTTTCAAATCTTATTATTGCTGTTGTGGTTGCCAATTTAGAAATTGGTGTTGCTGAACTTCGAGCCGAAAAAATTGCAAAATTAAATCCACTCCAAGAGGTAACGTGCGTCATGTCATATTTTTTTCCTTTTTTATTTTTAATTCGTTTTCATTTTTTAGGGTGAAAGTTCATCACAAACCATAGATGTGAACACAACCTACACAGCCTTCTCCAATGATAATTTACCACTTCGTGCTCAACGTCCAATGAAATTGCCCACATTGAGATATATTACAGAGAGAAGACTTCATGCATACATTCATTGTAATTAAATCACATTTCATTTAGATCTGGTCTAAGCCTAAATTTATTCCTTTAATTTTCCTTATAGTGATTGTAGCGTTGGAACAGAACATGTTGGAACACATGCTGATAGAAAAAGATCTCGAAAAAGTGATGGGTGTCATTGTCAGCATAGTCAAACAGGTACAGTCACTTTAATCTGCCATAATTACATAACACACTTCATTCATTTATTTTGAAAAATATTCTTTTTTATTTCATGCAGCTTGAAAAATTCAGTCCAACTTTGGCTGAAGAAACAGCCAAGGGGACCAAAGTTTTGAATGATCTTCAAAGAATGGGAAGTATTCCAATTCCCGTGGATCCATTTGATAGAATGGAACTTCTTGATGATGTAAATTAATATTTTGTGACCTCTTTCATAATTTAATTTTTTGATACAAGTTAAAATTTTAATTTAAATTTATTTGTAGCTCAAAAAAATTAAGCAAAGCGCGACAAAGATTGGCTAAAGAGTCTCAGATTATTCAGCAGTTACAGCCAATTTCGAGTTCGACAACATTTTTCAGTAGTCTCTTTTATGTCTGTCCCAGAATTGTGATAAAAAGCATTTTAGGGTTTATATTTGACTTGAGTGTGCTACCATAATTTATTTTCAACAATTTGTTGAGAAATTTTATTCCAGTTGAATGTAAAATAAAAAGTCTTCTATGTTCGCAGTGAATAAGAACAAAAAATTTGTGCAAGTCAAAGATTTTGTCTTACTTTTTTGACACAACTTCATACCATTTGTCATTTATTTAATAGTCAGTTTGCATTATCACAATCATTAACAATAAAATAAATATTTAACAAAACAAAATATCTGTGCATTATTTAAAAAATTCTGCATAGTATGTACATAGCATTAACTCTCATGGCTAAAACTTGGAAAAGGTAAGCTGTAATGGTATCGAGCCAACATTATACAAAAATTAAAACAAATCAATGATTAAAATTAAGTATCACAACTAAATTAAGTAATGAGAAAACAAAACATGATCGAGTTTGAAAACAAAAAATGAGCAAGAAGACTGTCAGAGACATTTTCACTTTGAACAGTGATGACAACCTTAGCTTTACGAGGAACTTGAAATAATAATTAATGTATAAGGATAATCAGTGCTCTACATTAAATACCTTACATGGTTTGTTCAATAAAATGTACTTTCTGTAACTGCTGACTACTTAATTCCTTACTCTTAAAATTACATTATGAGGTAAGGGACTCCTTGTCAATGAAAATTTGGTGTCCATTTGGAGTCGACTTGAGGGATCTGGAAAGACTTCAAATTTCTGTAAAATGGACGTCGAATAAATGAACATACTGTCCATTGCAATTTGTCGACCTGGACACTGTCTAGCTCCAAAACTGAAGGCAACCAAGGCCTCATGCATCACAATTTCTTTTTCATCGGATGACATAAAACGTTCTGGTTTAAATTTATGGGGTTCATCCCAAACTTCTGGGTCATGATGAGCAGCGTAGATATTCGGGAAAATTATGGTTCCCTTTGGAATTGTGTAACCTCCCAATGGAGAATCTTCCAAAGCATAGTGTGGGATACCAACTTGAGACACGGAGGAACACTATTGTAAAAAATACAATTAAAATTAAACTGTCAAATTATTCATTTTATGTAAGAACCTACGCGAAGAGCTTCGTAGATTACAGCCATGGCCATGGGCATAGATGGTCGATAGTCCAGAGATGGGACATTGGTCCCCATGACTCGGTCAATTTCTTCTTGTAGTTTCTTTTGAGTGTCTTGATTTAGGGCCAAATAAAGCAAGTACCTATTACAAAAATAAATTCAAATTTAGTTGTGAGTACTAAATATTTATACCTACGACTGTTAATTAAATACGTACCAAGAGAGTGTGGTTGCCGTTGTTTCACTTCCTGCAAAGAATAAGTCGACGAGTACTCGGTGCATATTTTGATCTGTGAGGAAAAATCAATTAAATTGATGAATTTAAACAGTAAATGTCAAAACGGGTCTAGAAATTAATAACTTACCACCAATTTGGCCAGCAAATGGAGTGTCATCATATTCCCGCCTTTTCAGTTCTTCAATGTAAACGTCAGTAAAGTCTCTTCGGACGCCGTCAACATAAGTCTCCCTCTTTTTACTGACAAATCCATTGACAAATTCTTGAAGAGCATCTCCAGCAGCTTTAAATCGAGTCCAACCACTTAAGTATGGGAATGAAGTGGCCAACTTTGGAAAAAAGAAGATTCCCAATTTCTTGGACTGAGATGTAGCTCTATTGACAATATTTTAAAAAAATTAATTAGTTTCAATTTACATCACAGTCAAATGTTCATTCTTAATTATTTTTATTTATTTGCAGCAGAAATAGAAATGTAGTGCAAAGTTACTCACTCTGAGATGACTTCAATTAAATGAAGAAGCTTGGGATTATTATGTTCAAATCTATCTCCAGCAATGATAGTCCACAAACTGTTCACGATGGCATAATTAAATTTGTGTTCAGTGGAAACAGGTTTTCCAGCCAATGGAATTAAACTTTTCACTAATTCTGTGGCTTCCTCCACAATAATTGGCTCTAAGCTCCGCCGACCAAAGCCAAAATCTTTGAGTGTCTTGATTGTAAAACTTCGATGTTCTTTCCAAGCATAACCATCATGGAGTGCAAGACCTCTAAACGAACCACCGCAAACAATTTGCAAAGTTTCCATTCGGGGACGACCGCACAAATTTGCATGGGCAAAAGCCTCTTTTATTAAGGCTGATGAGTTTATCATGACACATCTACAAATTCAAAGTTCGTAATCAGTGAATGAAATTTTTGTTTATTTTTTTACAAATATTAAATTAAATGAATTTTGAAGAAAGACATACGGAAATGAGCCCAAGTCCATGGAGAAGACTTTTCCAAATTTTTTGCCGTAATGAATAAATCGAGGGGCCATACCAAAATCTCCAGCAAGAGCCAAATTAAAAAAGGCACCCACAAATGGGATGGACATTGGTCCTATTTTAATTAAAATAAATTAAATATAAATTATTTTAAATGGCTCAATATGACACAAATAAAATTATTTGTTTAAATTACCAGGTGGGTAGTTCTTTGGCCTTGAATTGTACACTAGCGTGTAAGCCAAAATAAATGTAAAGACGATTAAAAATTCTAATATCATTTTACTGATGTTTGTGTTGTTCTATCGAAATTGTCAATATAAATTCAAAATCATAACAAGATTCTCTTCGAGTGTATCAATTCTTCATTTGTAAAAATTCAGGTTCAAAATTCTCAAACTTTTTTGCGACTGAAAAATACAATTTTTTCAAAAACCAATCAAAGTTTCTCACACAAAATATGTCCACAATTTAATTCCCTTCCTTCTTCACACCGTCAGCTGGAACAATAGCATGTCACACAAGATTCTCACGTTGCTCATATAAACTCCTTTACACAAAAAATCACTTCAAGATTCTAGCGTGTTTGTCCAATAACAAACACACACACAAGACAATCAACGTGCTTGAAAAACACAAAGGGTGAAGATGTTTCTTGGTTGCTTGGGGATGAAATGATGCGAAATGGTCTACCTTTCACGTATAAATATACTCGTGAATTTTACTCAAGGGAAATTCTACCATCATAATTTTCATGTTGTCATATCCTCTCAGTTTAAAAGGTTTGGATTGTAATCTTACAAAGATTAATAAGGGACACATTGGAGTGGGGGAACAATCAAGTTCCAAGTGGAAAAAAAATTAGATCCCATTTTTTTCCCCTTTTGACTTGTTTTATTATTGACAAAAACAAAATTATTGTGAAGAGTACTGGTAGTACAGTTGTCTCTCTCTCATTTTACGTAAGAAATGTGGGGGATTTTCGATCTTCTGCGTGGTCAGTTCCCTCTCTCTCTGTGTCTGTATACTCAACAAAAATTATTATTGGGACTTCGGACGTTTGAACACGGACATTTCTGTCAAAATGTTATGAGCGTGTTTTTCAGTACAAAGGAAGAGAATTTTTTTTTACAAAAAAGATTGTTCTCAAGTTGGAAATTACATAAAATGACTAGATACTAGATTAAATATATCATGTAATTTTGTATCAAAAATATTTTTCCTCTCTCTCAATTTTTAACTTGATTCAACTTATCGTTAGAAAAATAAACTGGTCCAGTATATAATTTAAGGAAACTTTTTTTGGTACTTGAATTTGGTACTAATTTCTTGAATGTCGTAGTACTCGAAATTATTTTCTCATTTTTTTGACTCGTGAAAAAAAAGGAAAAGTCATGTGAGTTATGTAATTAACTCGACTTTGATTTCTGGATCCAAAAGAGATTAAATGTTGAAGGTGAAGTTCAACTCATTTTTTTGCACTTAGAAATGTCCTGTTTGTTTTTTCTGTAGAAGATTTTCTGAGTTTTGTTTGTGCGGTTTTTCAACTTGAAATTTTACTGTCTTTGTGTTAAAAAAGTGAGTCTCATGTAAAAATATTATATAAACTTTAAATGTAATCTACATGGGGTAAAAGTTAATTGTTTCATATTACTCCTTGACATGCATGGGAGTCTCATATGGAGCTGTTCTTTGGATGAGATGATTTAAAATCATGTATGATTATTAAACTAATTATATTGTCTCATTAAACTTAATGAATAGTTAGACTGAGAATTTCATGAATTAAAATTATTCTCATGAAACTTGAGCTGGAGTATACAAAACGTGAAGAGACACGACACACAATCAAAAACCAACGACGCATTTTGCAACCTGTAAAATTTTGTCATGACTTGCATTTTCATCCAAGGAAATACCGAGACGGATTTTTGTAAAAATTGATTAAAATTACAGATTCAATAATTTTTGGATCTGTCATATGACAGATCCGGCCTATAAGTGGCACAGTGAAAGGTTTCAATGATTTCAATGAAGATTTAATTGAACAGGTAATTCTGTTATGGTCTGGTTATGGTCTAGTATCTTCCCCTCTTGAACGTCATTAAAGGGGAAAGCTTGACCTAAAATAAAAAATTGTTTGGCTATGCAAATCGTTCCACGAATAGTTTGACGTCATTGTATTATTATGACGAATGACGACAGTACTGACCTTTCCTAAATTCTTGGTAGACTTTAATGTATCCAATAAATTTTATTGATTTCTTCGTCTCATCCACAATAATTGTGGAATCTAATAATTTTAGTTTAACTATAATAGTTTCAGTTAAATTTATTTGTAAAATTATTTATAAATTATTAGTTAAAATAGTAATTAATTTTATTATTGTACATTTTCTAATTATTCAATCTTCCGCATCGTTCAAGTTCATCTTCTTCAATATAAAAAAGAAGATGGAACACAATTTGTGAAAATAAGACTGATGAGACATTACAAAAGTGTAAAAAAACAAGACAAATAATTGCAAATTGTAATGGAATTGGACTGTTTACACGATTCTTGTTTATTGTTTGAAAGAAACTTGCTTTAATTGTAAACAGTACACGTCACACATAATTATTTTTAAACATAATCTCTTCATCATTTAAACTACATTTTGTTGCTTTATTAACTTTTCTACTGTTTGTGTTATATTTTATACACAAAAAAAACTTCACAGTGTACTTAAGTGGGGGTGTCGCCATTTTTTTTATTTATAAATTATAATTAAGGAACTCCTTTCCATTTTCTTGCTGTAGTTTTATCAAATTTCTTACCCATCACTCTCCTTTACTTTGATAATTGCCTCACCATAATAATTATTATTGTGATTGTGGTCAAGAGTTCATAATTGACAATTTTTTGTCCAGAATTCCGGGATTAAAAATATTTTCAACCAAAAAATTAAACTTTACCTGTGACCTCGTCAATTTAGTTAAATTATCTGATTAACTGTAGACTCTGTTGACTACACCATTTAAACTTATTGTTTTTATGTACTCAATTTCTTTGGTTGTTTTTGTACTAGTAAACTGCAAGTGGTTAAAATTCTATAGAATTTTGTTTGTAAACTGGAATGAAGATGAAGAAAATTTGGGCTCATTTCTTGTTGACGTCTGAGGTTGAGGACGTGCAAAAAAATTGATTAACTTTTTTTTTCTTCAACAACTAAACCAGTTTTCAGTGCAAAAAAAATTGCCAGTCCAACACGGAGCTCATGAAAATGTGTGTGCACTACTTTTGCATTTAATGTCATTGATTATTTTTATTCTAAACATACACTAAAGACTCAATTACATGTTGTTGGTTGTAGATACAATCACCGTGAGAGTATCATACTTTTTTACAATATTGTTAACAAAACAAAAAATGGTTTTTTATAGACATTTCACAAAATGAATAAATGACTTCCCTAGTGTTAAATTGGCTGTGGTTGTGCACTACAAAAAAAACTGTGAAACAATTTTTTTTATGAGAGATGAGAGGCTCTTGCTCTAACAATAAAAATGAGTTTTTCTAGACCTTTTTGAGGCTCAAATTTAAGGCCAATAAATAAAAATTGTTGTAGATCCTGAATCATCTTTGGAAAAAATTACAAGTCATAAATTAATGCATTTTTTTGTCTACAATAATTGTAAATAATTTACAATTATGATTATGTTTTAGGATAATTTATGTAGTAATTTGTCTTGTCTTAGTTCTAAGATGGCTGTTTTTGGACAGATAGACTTTTAACTGAGATTTTTGGCTTTCAATATTTTTACATGGATATGGATAGATGCTTTGACCCCGAATTGACCTGTTATTTTTATATTTCGGACCAATTTAAATCACATTTAAGATATTCTTAGATGATTTGAGTTTTGAGATTCCAAATGAAATTTTTGCATAATTTAAGCATTAGGTACTAATTTCAGTTTCAGACGAAAAAATGTATGCCATAATTTTATTGAATTATTTTTTTTAATTTTACAAATTATATTGGGCATAATAAAGTTGACGTCAAAGGAAATTTAAAATTTATCCTCATGTAATGTATGATGATTATTACTTTGTCAAGTCAAAACAAAAACATTTTTTTTGTGTCCAATTCAAAGCCTGGAGAGACAGCCTTGAAAATTAAATAATCTTGTTCTTGTCATGGAATGTGTAAATTAGTTGATCTCCCCGTCATCAATTTTTATCTTGAGATGATCTCGTGAGCATAAAATCCAACATTTGACTAAAAATTGAGACAAATAGAGCCGCTGCTTAAATTATTGATCAGTTACTAGTAAATAAGTGTAATTAAAGTTGAAAATGTTTCCGTCTTCTCATGTATGATTCTTATCATTTAGCAATTACAGAACATCTGACAAGTTGACAACATCATAAAATTCAAGAACTCCCAAAATGAATTGAGTTGAATATTCATAGTTCATGTATTCCATCAAAATTGAGTAAATTAGCATCTGCAATTCGTGGTTGATAAATTACTCGGATGTTTAAAAAAAATTGTGGTTTTTCATTATTGTAGTAGTTAGCCACATGGTAGAAGTTTCATTTTGAAATAAAAAATTTAAGTTTTTCATTCTATTAATATTTCCAAAAGATGAAAAAAACCATGACCTCATGAGGTCTTTAGTTGAGGTTGTTTAGTGCACTAAACAACCAAACACAGGACATTGATTTTCCTTGTATTTTCTGAGTATGCAAAAAAAGGTCAAACAGCATTGTGAAATTGTGAGCCCATAATTCCCAGAGAAATGCGCTTACGGGAAAGAAACTGAAAGTCGGCTGTACGGGAAATGGCCCATCAATAAGGGACTTTTTATTCTTTGTCAGAAACAAAAAATGGCGAATATTTTATTCAAATTGTGTATTTCAATTGCGACAAAAATTGTAGAAGAAATAGAGCAGAAAAAATGAATTTTATCCTATTTTATGATTCTCTTTCTTAAAATAATTTCATAAAAATTAATCTTGTGGGTAAGACACTCCGATTTGTTTTCGAATTTCTTCTCTCATTTGAGCCAATAAAATGGACTCATCCCAAGTAAGTTGAGGACTTTCTAGTAAATCATTTTGAATACAACGCCGAACTTCCCGACACTGATAAGACAGTCCAGTACTATTCCAGTAGTTGATCCGTTTTGGACTGTGTGGTAACTCAAATTCAAAAATGCCCTCAGGAGTCTCCAACTTTGTGGCACTCCAGAATGGATAATGGAGCTATAGATTAAAATTCAGAATAATTTTAATTTTAGTAATTAACCTCACTGTATAAATGTTTACACAGTTAATTTTAATTACCGTCATCGTGCCCTTAGTTCCAATGGCCATGGCCGTGCAGGACGTATTGACTTTTGTGTGACTTAAAATGGTGGCAGTCTTTCCTTCAGGGAAAATAATGGTGGCACTGGAACTGTCATCAGCTCCTGAGGAATTTAAATGTCCACCAGCCATAATTTTGACTGGTTTTAAACCTTTGAAGACCATTGTTGTAAATTGGCAAGTATAAGTTCCCATGTCAAGCGTAGTCCCTCCGCCAAGGGCCTTGTCACTGTAAGTTTAAAAGAATGAAATAAATGAATTGAATTTTATAGTCAAGTTTGTTATTTCACAAACTTTAAATTAAATAATTTTATCAACTACATATAACCTACCGACGCCAGTCATCTTCAGGGAAGCTAAGGCCCATATTGCACATGACTTGGTATACTTCACCGATGGTTCCTTTCTCCAATTCTTCCTTAAATTTTTGATAAGCAGGGAAGAACCTTGACCAGATTGCCTACAATAAAAGTATTTATTTTAAATTCTCATTAACTAATTTAACTCCAAATTAAAATTTAAAAAACAACTCACTTCCATGAAGAATCGCTTCTTTAATCGAGCGTGCTCATAAAGCTCCTTGGTCTCTTTCAGGTTCATGCATAATGGCTAAAATCAATAAATAATTTATTAATTAATGTCGCAGTTTATATAAATTAAAAATTGTTATTATAACATATAATAACATTTATAATTTTTATAATGTAATTATAACAATTAAAAAATAATTTAATACTAAAAATTAATTACCTTTTCACAGAGAACATGCTTTCCATAGTCCAAAGCTAATTTTCCAAGCGCAAGATGAGTCGTGTGAAGTGTTCCAATATAAACGACGTCTAAAAAATTAATAATCGTATTTAATTTTTGATCAATTTGAAATTATTATAATTTTTTTCTTACCAATTTCAGGATCCTGGAGAAGTTCTTCATAGGATTTGTAAGCTCTTGGAATTTCATGTTCCTTGGCAAACGCTTTAGCTGATTCAGAATTTCGGGCAGCCACCCCCAAGACTTGATGTTCATCTTTGGGTAAAGTTGAGGCACCCACAGCCCAATCATGAGAAATATTTCCTGCTCCTATAATACCCCATCTTGTTGGACCCGACATTATTTATATTAAAATAATTAACTAAAGTTTTTTCTAAAGAATATTAAATTTTGTTGAGCATATGGCGTGACTGAATTCTCAACTGGTCTCTGTCCTTTTTATATATCATCAAAAATTAAATTGTACGAGTATGAAGCATGTGGATTGTTTGTTAAAAAAAGTTTTGTATCAAGTGTTTTTAGACTATCGTTCAATTATAATATTTAATGTACATTCAGTGTCAAGGTTGAGAGTATACACTACAAATTTTAATTTGACTATTAATTCACCTGGTTCGGGATTTGGTTATCTCAAAAGATTTTTTTATCTTTTTATTACCCTTCAATTGTACCATGGTATAACATGAACTATTGGACGTGTTTGATATTACCAAATGGTGACATGGACAAAAGATAATTTTAATGACATAATGGTATTAATTTAACACTGATTTTTTTCTGTCCAGTATTTTTCAATGTCATGTAAAAATTTTTATCTTCATTGTCAGTCAAATGGAAAACGTTGTTTCACGTGCTGGTCAGACTATCAAAAAAGTCATAATTTAATTTATACCATGAACATACAGTATGATTTTTGTACTATCAGGTTATATCTTTACAATTTGAATTATTCTCTTGATTGACTGATTGACACTAAAAGACTATCTCGTTGTTGAGTGATGGATGGTTTGATTGATGTGAGAGCTGAGGATAATTATTCCAGAATGTTCTTTTCAATCAATTCAGTTGCCATTTCTGGGTTTGTCTTGTTGAGCAGTAGTTTTTTTCATACAGGGTGACCTGGAAAACCTGTTGGTTTTTTATATACTTGTCAATTTGGCACATGGCTTCACACAAAATATTTAGATTACTGACATTTTTTTCGATTTTTTTGTATATTTATCAAATTCGAATCAAGAGGAGACAGTTTGCATGCTTAGAAGTCACAAGTGTTCAGGTGACCTGACTCAGGTCGAATTGAATTTTTTTGACGTTTCTATTTTTTACATTATAAAGAATACAAAAATAGGGTTTGCGTTCAAAATGGGGTCGCTCAACTCCCAGCCATCTTGGAGATTCAGAATTTTGGAGTAAATATTTGTTCATTTTCCAGTGATTTCATTTTTTTTCAAACCGTCATGGTTTTCTCATTTCTCAACGGATTCTGTCAATTCTTTCTTTATTGTGACTACCAGAGTCAGTTTATCAATTGTCTATGATCCCACAATCAGGTTTTGCTCAATAATGCTGACAGGCCATTGTGAAAAGGGCGGTCTCTGGTACAACATTTTCTTTGTAGAGTTAACCACATTTTGCTGAACTTGGTACAATGAATCATTGTTAATGATAGTTGAGAAACCTACAAAAGAATAAATATTCATCATCATTAGAGCTACAACATAATTATATATTATGTATTTAAATATTTATAAAAATGAATCCTCAATTACTTTTCTTTTGTCTCAGTCTTCGGATCTTCTATCCCTGTTCAAAAGGAAATTCACATGAGAAAATATTAAATTCACATTTTTTAACATGTGTAAGAAAAGCCAGCCGAGATTGAAGGAACCTTTATTAAATAAAAGGATGAGTCATTACATTTATCCTGCCATTATATTTATAAAATGTAAATTATAATGTTCTCCATGATATCATACTATATGCAATGTTTTAATTTTTAAAGTCAAGCTGTCTAGTCGTTTTTATATTTTTGACAATTTATTTCTCATACTTTATCCTCAACTTAATCTTTATGCTATTCTTCCAAAGATGGATCCAAATTAATTTCCAGTTTGTTGTTGGTTCTAGTTCAGAAGTTCTGGAAAAAAATTAATGATTTCAAAAAAACTCACATTTAAAAAACTTAATATCAAATTTAAAATCTCAAGCACTTACCATTCGTTGACTCGTTGTGATAAAAATTAAGTTTGAGAAAAATGCAGGAAATTTCCTCTTGAAAATTTTACAAATTTCACTGAACTACAAATTAACTATTCATTTTCACCAGTACTTTTTTAACCCAAAATTTAATTTAACTAGTAAAAATATTAAAAAACTACTGAAAAGTAATTATTCATTAATTTGCAGGGATAAATATTTAAATGCAATTAAGGGTCAAAATTAAACATAAATAGTGTACAAAAGTACTGAATAAATAAGAAAGTTATCTCAACATTCAGCATCTCATGTTAGTTAAGTTTAAAAGTTAACCTTTGCATAACGCAAAATTGCGTTTTGTAAATGTGTGTGATATCACAATCCAAGACTTGATTTTTATCATCATTGTTACTTTAACCTAAAGGATAGACGTGCTATGTATTTCTTAATAATTTCAAGAGAAAAAAACTTTTTTTCTCAAGTTCAGCCAACTCCCATGAAGTGACCTGATTTTTTTTTGTACTTTTTCCCTTGATTATTTTTTTTACTGGAAAAATAAATCTAACATCCCAAATCCCAATTGAAATCATAATACCGAGTGATTTTTTTTACAATTTTAATTCAAAATCATTTTATTCTTGCTTGTAAACGATTTTGTCATTTTTTAACAAATATTTTATTTGTTGAAACATTTTTTACACAATCATTCAGCTGTCATCCATCGCACCTTGCTGGAGCTTTGTGCATGAGAGTTTTAATATATTACATTTATAAACTACAAAATAAAAAAAAATAATAATAGAGAAATTGATTGCAGGATATCGTCGATTTCAGTACTTGTGTGTGTGTGATTACTATTTGGACAAAACCATTTTTTGACAGGAATGGCACTTGTTTTGGCGTAGATATTATTTAAACTTAATATTATATATAGTCAGAATATTAATTAATATAGTAGTCAAAAATATTGCAGACAAAATAATAGGACAATGGACTTTTTTTTAACAAATTTAAAATCATTTGTAAAATTTAAATGTCCTCTAAAAAATAATAGTTTACGTCATGTTGATTCTTTCTATTGTAAATGTTCCGTAGCGTCGCTTCCGGAAGACGCCGTACATCGTTTGAACTTCATCTATTTTTTTTTAATTTGAAAAAATACAATAAAATCAAGAATAAAATAATAAACATTATTGAATTGATATTTAAATATTTTGTACTGTGAATAATATTAATATTTAAAAGTTGAGTTAATTTTGGTTTAAAATGAATTTTGATGATAATTTACCTGCAGGAACTGTGATGCCTAGTGATAGCAGGTACCGTGTCATGGCTGCTCGGATTAAATCAGGAAATTTTTCGAATAGAAAACTCAACCATAAATCAAACCAGCCATTCTGAGTCGCAGTGCACATTTTACATATACCGAAGAATCCGGGGATTACTCGATCCGAAGCCCATCTAATTAAATTAATTATCATTTTTTTTATTATATTTTGTCTACTTACAAGTTAGTTAAGGCAAAATTTCATTTTCGTTTCAAAATTGTAAGCAAGTTTTTAAGCTTTGAAAATAGACAGTAATGAATTTTTTAGTGAACAGGTGTAGTGGAAGTAATATTAGTCAAAATTAGTCATTATAAATTTAAAATATCAAATAATTAAGCAGTAACTCAGTATTTAAAATGGGTGCCGGTAACTTCCTAAGATTACATAAAGAGTCTCGTTCTGAATTTTCAAAAAAGGTAGTAGCACAAGGACAACGACTAGACGGCAAAAACGCACAATTATCAATAATTAATTAATAATCAATAATGAATTGATTCAAAAATTAACATAGATTCAGTCAATAAAATGACAAGAGGTTAAATTATTCCAATGTCCATGAGACACCATTAGAGTGGTTAAATTTTTGGTCAAATGTGAGTTAGACTAATGGTAATGGTTCCATTAGTTGATATGTAATTGCGTCGTTCATTGTGTCGAATAATTATTTGATTAAAAAACCACTTTGTTGAGGTATGATCAATGACATTTAAAAAAATTTTAATAAATAAATATTAAATTATTTTTTCATATTATTTTACTAACTAAAAGTCACTGTTCACTGTCATGAGACAAAATTTATAATGGCCTCAAACTACCTAAATTGTCATAAATAACTGGTGCCTATTAACAGAAGGAAAAATTCAAGGAAATATTTTTAATAGCAATTATCATTATTTTAACATTTTTTAAACAAGGAAAAATTGCTAGTTTAGTTTTTGCAGACTACCACATTAATATAAAAACCTGCTCAATAACGTCATGATCCGATGTATACATTGATTTGTGACGTAAATATACGTCATTAACTTGAACTGTTAAGCTCTAAATAGAAATAAAAAATAAATACATTTTTTCTGCATTATTAAAGGCACAAAAAAATTAAATCAAGTTGTTGACTAAATGGTTTAAAAATTTTGAATTAAAATCTAACATGACTGACTTATTTGAATAAAAAAAGACAAAAATCTCATTGTTAATAATTACGACAGGTGCACAATCTAAACGTAAAATTTTTAGGTAAACACAAAAACTACAAACTTTTTTAGTACAAAAATTGTAAAAGCATTGTCAAAATGGTTTGCAAACTTTTGGCACTGCCAAATTGCCAAATTGGCACGTCTCAAGAGTGAAAAGTAACTTTTAGAAAAAAAGAAGCTTTGGCTTTGTTTACAAAATAAACGTTTCAACTTGCCTGCCGACCAAATCACAAGGTCCATCATTGAAAAAACATCGCATTTGTAAAATGACTAATCGTTCATTTCTAAAATATTGTAAAACATCCGCAAAATCCCAGTCCCTCCTTAGGGTCGCCTGGTAAGGAATCCTGGTACTTCCTCCATTATTATTTCGGTTAGCAGTGTCCCTCCTCATATTTTTATTCTTTTTATATTCATCATAATTTCTACTATTGAGGGGTGAACTTGACACAAACAAAGCAGCCAAAACTGTTAAACGAACTATATTCCTCACCGTTAATAAATTATTTTGTAGCACTCTCATCATGGAACTCTACGTCCAATCAAACAACTCCCCACATAATGCTCCAAACATTATTGGAGTACCCACACACACTTTTAACTACGACAAATTTTTCAACCGGTGTTTTGCACAACAAAAAAAATCGTATTTAGTAAATAGTAGAAATTTTTAAATTTAAATCACAACACAAATAGGGTCACAAAATATTCCAATATTTGGCACTTTTTTAAATCCAACGAATAAATCGAATGAATCCTTTAAATTCGTTTCACAAATTCACATTTTAAAAAAAATCCAAGAATTTTGCACAATATTATAATTTTGGCGAAAATTCATATAAAAATCCTCACTCGAATCAATTGAAAGCGTACATGTTCAGTTCAAAAAAAAGTGAGGTAATAGTGAAGAAGTTAGTTGATCAGTAAATAATTTTTCCCATTCACTTTTCAGAACAAAGGTCCCCGTCTCTTCTCATTATGAACCAAGAGAGTACAGTGTCAATGCAAGTTTTGAGTGAATAATCCTCACTCTCCTCCATACCTGCAACACACAAGACAGACCACAAACTTGAATCAAGAGCAGCAATTAAATTCACAAAGCAAGAGAGCCCCAATGAGTAGAATTATACTCGTCTGTTCAACGTACTTCAGAGTAAACAAGTTGAAGAAAAAAAAATTCATTCATCTAATGTAATATATAAGAATTTATATTAGCTGTAGTCTGTACTATACAGGTAATCATTCATTTAATAATAATTCACACAAGAGTAAGAGTAAAATAGTATATAGAGATAGAAGTGAGGTAAAGTAGAAAAACAACTTTAATTTTCATGAATCCTACAGTTAGTTATATATCACATCGAACAAGTAGTAAGTATAATTATATCATGTACTGTGACTTGAGGTAATATTTTATATCACAATTTGTTTATTATATAAGTATTCTTCATATTATTCAAGCCAATGTGAATTCTTGTCGGTCACTAGGTGCCATGTATTCTACGACTCTCATCGTAGAATATTATTATTTGTTATATTGTGTGGGTCTCTCTCTCTCTCTCTCGATCGAGCAATCAATGTGGGTCAAAGCCGAGATGCACTATTGAACTTGCTTTTTACAAGATTCACTCTTATTTGCTACTCCTTCTGCCAACAATGAAAAATAATAATACACAAGACAAGTACAAAATATTATTCCTTCAAACAAAAATACACAATAAAAATGTTTCAACTGGAAGAGAGATAGAGAGAGAGAGAAATTAGAATAAATTTCCTCAACTTGAACAAACTGACACTACCGTATATGTATGATTTGAAGTCACAACAAGAGAAAATGTAGATATAAAGAATACACAGTTAATAAATATTATATAATGTCTTTTTCTCTTTGGTTATACCTCCTTAAAACAAATCTACCTTGAAGTCTGAGACTTAGAGTATACCTTGTGTTATTTTATAATGAGATGCTTTATTTAGTATCAGTGACAGAGAGAAAACCTGACATGCACACAGAGTTTGCCTTTGCATGTGGAAAGAGAGGAAAAAATTATTATTTAATATTATCATTTAATTAATTTTTTTTTGTGAGAAATATACTCATAGTAAAAGGTCAACTTACAGTTTGTATCCTCACTAACGATAAGTTTACTGGTAATTCAATTATCCACGATGCATCGACGAGGATGAAGTTTTTTTCTCTAATCGGCTTCAAAAAAATGGTCTTCAGGATTTAAAAAGAAAAAAAAATAAGAAAAACATTCAACTGTGTGAAAAAATACAATTTAATTCATTGTCTGACAAATCAAGGCAAGAAAAGGACACACAGTGTAAAAGTGTAGCAGGTAGCAGGTAGTTAAGAAGGAAAACTCCTTTACTTAAATTGATATCACAAATGAGGTTGAAATTAGATAAAAATAATAATAATAATGTTTGAGACAAATAAATGTTCCGCTTTTCACTCTCTTTTAAGGATGCACCTACATCGACTGTCCTTCTACAACTGAGAGGAGGAACAAATGATTCCTCTCATTTTGAATCCCCTCTTTGTGAATAATGTATAAGGTACTAACTAACTATGGTATTAGTACCAATTATACTGGACAAGGTTTCCTAATGCAGGCGGAGTAAAAGGAAAAAGCACTTGCTTGGCCAGTGCTATCTGTAGTAACTGCTCATCTTTGAGCAAAAGTGAAACAAAAGATATTTTTGATGCGTTTTTTACCCAACATGGAGACGTTCAATCACGCTATTTAAGACAAGAATGATTTTATACAAAAAGATGGTTTTTTAAAAAATTTTAAATAAAAAAAAATTCAGTTTGTTTGCATTAAACAATAGACAAGGTCATTCGTAATGTTGAATTGCATGTCACAACGGTAGGAGTTGTAGTGTAACAAGTTGTTCATTTTAATTACTGGAGTTCACATGCTGTTTAATATCTTCTTACAATGGACATGAAGGATTCTTTCCTTTAGTTATGTGATTGTAGTGATGAGAACACCATTTTTCTTGACAATTTCATGAGACTGTCCTTAGGTTACAAGTTAAAGGGTAAAAAATCTCAACCAAAAAAAGTTTTAACGAAAGAAAGAAATTTTTATTTTTTAAAAAGGCTTAAAAATGCACTGAAAATTTTCTATACTCAATAAATTTTTATACTCCATTTTAATGTATAATTTTTAATTAAAATAAATCCTGTACATTTATACATGTCACTCTCGAACTCTGAGTTGTGCTACTTGATCTCAAATACAATATGATTAATGATAAAAATCTACAGAAAATAAAAGTTACTGCAACAAACTCTCTTGTGGCTTAATTATGATTCACAGTTTCTTTAATTTAAAACTAAATAACCTTGTTTTTTTTCTTG
Organism: Arrhopalites spinosus; assembly: GCA_034700945.1. Classification (NCBI taxonomy): domain Eukaryota; kingdom Metazoa; phylum Arthropoda; class Collembola; order Symphypleona; family Arrhopalitidae; genus Arrhopalites; species Arrhopalites spinosus. The sequence continues at coordinate 31,257 of JAQIVZ010000544.1, read as the reverse complement.
TATCAGTCCCCTCTCATTCTCATTGAGCATTATTCGATAGTTCACACCAGATCAAAAAAAAGTCAGTAACTGTACACTGGTTTTTTGTTAACTTTTATTTGAAAGGTCAGTCTTTATTATTTCGAAATGGAGAGTGGCTACCTCTTCAACAAACATGTCCGATTTAATTTTTACTGAATTGAGAATATAAAATGTACCAGAATAAATAAAATGATGAAATAATTGACAAAATTTGACTCTAAAATATCTTGTACATATATATTTCAATTAACCTCCCAAGTAAAAAAAAAGATGGAACATTATACACATGTAACAATTTGTAATTAGTAACTTGAAATTTGAAACTAGATCATTCTTTAATGTAATGGACATATCATTATAGATTATCAATCATCCTTAAAAGGTAGAAAAATTCAAAAGTTAGTCAAAATTGTGTATACAGAGAGTGTATAACAAAAACAGGCAATAGTTAATTGACATTTTAACTGGCATACCACCGTCCAGTGGTGATTCGAATCGAGTATATCAAAAAAAAGTTATACAGTCACTGTATAGGAAAGTTGTCCACATACGAGTTGAAATGTTTTGAGCGATGAAATGTTTGCCAAGGTAAACAAGGGGCAATAGCTGCTTTATTCTATGAATCCAACGTCAATATGATATTCAAAAAGAATTGTACATTTATATCGAAAATGACTATATGACTCAAAAAATTTAATATATACATAGACGACTTGAGATATACTCATTTACATTCTGTGCTTTACCTTTAACAGTCCTGCTGAACCCTTTCACTTGACCCCACCATCAGAGAATTTTAAATGATTTCCACTATAAATTCGATTTTTGTTCTCTATAACTATTCTCTCTCTCTCTCTTTATAGAGATTCCAAAAAACTATACAACACAATACAATATTTTTTTTCAATACTCTGTACAAAGTACAGTAAATGTAATGATATGTATATTAGCAATTTTTGTGTGTATAATCGTGAGTCTCTTTCATCTCATCAGGTCTCTCCCCTCAATTCAACAGTGCACACTTTTGAGTGTGTCCCTCCAAACTTTTTTTCAAGAGTTGGAATGATGCAGTTTTTTTGCACTAACCTCACGTCAAATTTTATATTGCTCCTTTTTGCCTTTGTCAAAACCATGTAACAACAATTAGTAAGAGTAAGGTGGTCATTATTAAACTATAAATTTTGGTTTTGTGTGTATGTACTTACATTTTGCATGAGATGACTGTCATTGTTCAATTTTTTTGGTTGTGTGCCTAGCCAACATGCTAGGGGCAGCCGGGTCATCGTTGTATTTTGTATGGCGTGCTGTGGACCTCCTCACCACAAACATAACAATTACTTATTATACACAAAGAATATTTGGTTAATGGTAGTTAATATTGATGATGCAATTTATTTTATTCACTTATGATTTACCATTGAAAAACCACGGCAAAAAAACCATTGAATTTTATTTTCAGGCGGAGCATTTTGAAAAGAAATTAAAAAAAAATTTTCATTTTTTTTACTAAAAAATTTTTAGTGCTTGATTGTTTGGTCAATAAAACTATATATTTTAACTACGTTCATTGAGACTAAACAGAACATTAAAAAGAATAATAAGAAGTTCCTTGAAGGGTAATTGAATACCGAATTATTTATTTTTTTAAAGTTGTTCTTTGAGATTTTTTGAGATTGAACATCTTTTTTCTTCTTCTTTGGATGATTGACTTGGTCAGCTTAATTTTTCAAGTGTAGTTATAATAATTATGTTCCAACAAAGTTCCTTTATCTGTGTAGCTTAATGTGTGCTTATTGTAGACTTGAAACCTATAATCAGTACTTAATTTCCTTGTCATTTTAACATGTAGTGTAATGCAATCAGAGACATTGTGTTTTTATGGAATATGTTTTAGTTGTGAGTTTTTTTGGCAAAAAACTTTTTTTAAAGAAGGAATTAACCGTGGCTCTGAGACAATGAAGGTCAAGCTTTTGTTTTTGCAAATGATAACCCTCGGCCCTTTTATTGAAACCAACTGGAAGAATGGTCTCTCTCATTTTCTTTGTTTTTTGCTAGTGTTTTGTTTTAGAAAGAGAAAACCAGTGATTTATTCGTTGAGATGTTATAAGCCTCTTGAGAATGTGTAATTTTTTATGACATGTCGTCGTCAAGAGGTAAATACAATAATTAATTTGTACATGGTATACTATTATTTAATTTGAAATTTCAGTATCAACGCAGTAACAAGTGTAACATGATATGTATTTGAATGATGATCCAACTTTTTGTTTCTGTTTCTGCAGGCTTCAACTCGTCTCATCGGATAGATTTTCAAAATCTTTGGTAAATGCTGCATTAATCTTGGCAAGTTCTTCCTTGTCCAACATGACACCAGCCTCATGGATAATATTAGCAAGAGCCACACGATACAAATTTTTATTTTGGAGTGTTAGAATGACCTTATCCAGCCAAATGTTCATCATTTCTTGTTGAGTCATTGTACAGGCTAAACATTCACCAAAAAATACAGCGGCTTGAATACGAGGCTTGATCCATCTGGATATAAAAAAAAGTTATGTGAAGAATAACGATAATTATTTATTATGTCGTGTAGATCATTCTGCCAAAGGCCCTTCCTTTCCACCCCATAATTTGACACGATTTTATGTAAAAAGTTCTTTTGTAGGCATGAGATTATTCCTTCATCCGGGTGTGTTATGTTATATTTGTGATTAGTGGATTTTTTTTGCAGATAAATTTAATGAGATACAGAGATAGTATGTAGTCCTTATTTATTATCTTTAGACTAAAATATTTTAATGATCTTGTTGTAGATAAAGTCAAATGATGCAGATGAGTTTTTTTTCTTCATAAAAATAGAAATTGTTAAAAAATTCACCTGCTAACTTCATCATCACATGGGCCATGGAAAAATACACAATTGATTTGACGTAGAAATGATGATGGGTCATTTTTTGTGTAGCTTAAAATATCGACTTCAGGCTGAATTTCTAATAATGGAAATGGACGTGGGAGTGTGGGTAGTACAGGAGTCGTCATGACCAAGATCACTGAAAAGACTGAAAAAACTTCACGACTCTGCATTTTGATGGAGAGAGAGAGAGAAAAAAAAAATTGTTTTTGTGAATAAATTCTACTCCTCCACAACTATCACCTTCAATCACAAAAAATTAATTATCGTATGCAGAGATAAAATAGAATCACTCGAAGGTATGTATACAATTCATGATTTTACAATTAAACTAAAAGTTATTAATGCGGAATTAAAATTTTTGTTTGAAATTATAGAAGACAGAAGAACAAGAACCGTGTCCAAAATGGTTACAGAAAAATATGTTTTGATGTCTCATCACGAGACATGCCTAGTCAAATTTAAGATTTACCTTTAAATACTTTTTTGACTAATTCCTGATAAACTCAACACTTTATCTTATGTCTACGACGTCACAACCAGTCTTGGTTGTCTCATCTTCCTTCCTTATCATCATTTCAGGTAATAATTTAAATAGTCAAATTCTTTGTTTCATTTAATTGTAGTGTTTATTGTACATTCATTATGCTTAATTAATTTTTTTGTCTTAAATTTACTTTTACTAAAACAATCCCCGCCTTTATGTTGTTACAATCTTAACTGCATGATTCAGTCACTTAAATCACTCCAGCTTATTATTGTGTGTATACACAAGTTTTCCTCTTCAACTTGTCTATTCTTACTTGGACAATTTACACAATAATCATTTTAAACAAAAACACAAGTGATGCTTGCAAAAACAATCGACTGGTTTCTTGTGTTATTTGAAGGACTTGATAAAATTCTAGTAACAATCTTCTCTTTATACATATGTACATTATATGTACAATATTAAGTACAGGTGTAAAATAACACGTAATTTTCCAAATTTACAAAAGTCCACAGGATGATGGATAGAACATTTAGCGTCTTATTTGACATGCACGCCAAAGCATTTTATTTAAAAAAGGGTGAAAAAACTAAATAAAACATTTTAAAGCTCAACTCTTCTCTTACATCAATAAGAGTAAATCACAATCAACAGGTCAATCAAGGTTGGTTAGATTTTGTAAGGAAATCATCATAATCAAAAACATCATTGAAATTGTTTTGTACCATAAGAATAGTTTGTATATAAGAGGAAGACAGTTCCTATAATCCAGCATGATCATTTTTCGAGAAAAATGATCACGTCAAGTTCAAGTACAGGAAGATGTACTGTACATAAGGTGCGATGGATTCAAATTCCAAAACAGGATCTTGATGCAGGATTTTCCCTTTGTGTTATTTTTACCATTTCTCTGAATATCCTGAATCAGGCTATAATAACGATGATAGACTAAAGTCATGTGTGTACACTGTACAGATATACCCGATACTATTGGTGATGATTTAATGCACAAAATGGATTCGGGGTAATAAATAGCTTACTAAAAATCTGCACTTGACATTCTAGCTGGTATTAGCTACAGGGCTAATAATTATTTTTCCTAGAAGTATACTGATTATCACGAAATATTAGTTCTAGTATATTCTATTTGTACTTTAAGTATTCGGAAGACCTTGAAAGTTTCAGTTTCCAGATCACAGTACCCCTCCGATAAAAATATGCCGTTAGGGACCCGAATCGTCATGGAGAGTAAGCTCCTTTTGCTACCCGCATGGTTGGAATCATTGTCAAATGATTGTGGAAGACATGATCATGAATATTGTCATCATTTTTTTGATGAACTTGAATAAAAGATATTTATTATAGGAAACCTTACCTTGTGATGGCTTATGATCCGAGAATCTTTCTGTCAATGTAATATCCTGAGAAAAAAGACAACTGTCATAAAAATTTAATGAGCTCAGAGAGTTCTTGAAATTTAAAAGTTGCAATGAGGAGGAAGAAATTCATTAGGATTTCAAGTAAACAAGTTACACACAAAAAGAGAGTTAAAACTTTTAGGTTTCTAAGATTAAAATTTAATAGTTTTAAATTATGTCACAGTGTGACCATGCTACATTGACATTGACGTCAAAAAAATCTTTTGCTTTAGAGTCCTCCCACGTAGTAATTATGGGAGAGTGTTTGAGTTTTAATGATTCTATAATAATAATTTCACTCTACATATCCCATGCACTTTCATGGAAGCGATCAAAAAGGTGATTGATAACTATAAAAGTTTATTGATAGGTACTTGTAAGAATTGAAGGAAGACAATCTTGTTTTCTTGTTCTGACACTACAAAAATGTTCTCTCATCCTCCCTCCCTCAGTCTATAAATTTTCTGTAGACGTCATATCGTTGTTAGACTTGTTTTAAAAGTTTAGCGTCATAATAATCTTGAATTATTATTGTTTTTGAAAAAAATTAATGCCGTCATCTTTAATCTTCCATGATCCTAATGTTATAATGGGGATTAGGCATGTAATAGGTATTATAGATTTGCATATTCCTATATTATTATTTAATATGCTAATTTTAAACGTCATCAATACAAAAAAGTGTACTAGCTTTTCATTCATCCTCCAAACTTTTTTTTAAAAACCACTTTTGCCATTTTTTCTTTAAAAAAAACTCATAAATTTTTATTCTATTTTACAATGTGAAATTAGATTATGATCTCTTTTACAACTGACCTCATCATTTTTTCAAAAATCTTTTTTTTTTGGGAAATGAAGCTCTAAAGCCAATCAAATGAATTTTTTGAGATTTGGAGTGACAAAAAAAAGTTGTCGGCTAGAGCAAAAAGTTGTTTTCCTTCTTTAATTCCTTTCTTTCTTTATTTCATGCACATGCATCATGATAATTACATTTACGTTTTTATCACCCAACTGAAGAATCCACGCACAGAGCAAAGAGCACACGCATTATTATTACGACAAGTTTGAATTTTTTCTAATTACTTTCCTTTTTTCTCTCTCCTCTTCTTTGTAAGTAGTGTACATATGTAAGTTGTTGATTGAAATTGAAAGGAATTTGGTTGATTCAGTACAGAAGATGAGAATGTGCATGTCAGGGCATGTCTTCGTGTATAGACCCGGTCAGCACGGGCACTTTCAATGTTTTTAGTGGTTACAGAACAGATAGTAAATCATTATACGCTCTCTTTTCAATAAAAGGACATATTAATCATCATTACAGTTGAGTACTATACAGATGAATAGAAAAAAAATTGTAAAATAAAGGAAAGAATTTTCAAGGTTTTTATCTAATCCATGTCACAAAATTGGGGCTCTTCAAAATGATAATCATTGTCATTGGTTCCCTTCTCGGAGGCTACTCGAATCAGCTTGATCTGTTGAAAGTTTGACAAGTAATTTTTCAAAAGAAATGGAAAAACTTTAAATGAATTTAATTAATTTCTAGAAATCTTAATCATGTCTATTTTTTTAATTCTAATTATGGATTGAAAAGCTAGAGACTTAACCAAAGTGAGGCATTGTGAGGTCAATGAGTTGAAAAATTTTCTGCAAAAATTTGGATAATAAATGAAGTTGACTGTTGGTTGAATGACGGAAGAAATTCTGGGTATTTTAGTTGAAAAGTTGTTTTGCAACCTTGTCACATTCGATTCGGTCAAGATAACCCGTCACTGAGTCATCTCAAAAGGAAAATGAGTAAAAAAAACTGACCTCTCAAGAGAACTGTTGTGACGTCTAATTGTAAGTACAATGTAGAAATTAACTTTAAATACAATCTGTCACCCAGTCATTTTTTTATGATACGGATACTCTCCACATTCATAGAACTGTACAGTGTACACTGACCAAGGTCATAGAGAGAGACAAAATATTTATTATAAATTTTAAGGTACATGGGAATTACAAAATTGACAGAGTAAAATAAATATTATGTATTTTAATTAACTGACAGTAAATTCAAAATTTACAAATTAATTGTAATTAAATACAGTAGAGACAAGTCATGAGAATCAACTTTGAGTACATTTCCTCTCCTTCGTTGCTTTAAAACCTTCAAGACAAGTACATCTCGCCAGTTCTGGTTTACTCTTTGACCCCACACAGTCTGCATTTTTAGTACAAACTAAAATTCCAGTAGTTGAGAATCCTGATGGACGACGGCATAGAGATCCAACCAAACCCACACAAGATTTCATCTCTTCATCATAAGCCTCCATTCCATCTTCACAGTCACATTTCCCATTTCGACATTGTAGTCGACTGGACAGGTCACATTTGTCTTCTATGACGACTCTTGATTGTGAATGACCATTCAATCTATTTAAAAATACAAAATTAATTAGTACTTTACATTAATTAAAAATCCCATTGTTTTTTAAGTGACTTACGTTAAAAATGACTGTCTTTCAACACTCGCCATGAATGCAATAGCCCATTCGTCCACAGTGTACTGTTTTCTCATTGACAAATAGTCTATTGGAGAAGAATTGGGTGATTCAACTCGTTGGTCTTGATCACAACGATGTCCATGTCCTTTTCTACAAAATCCAGGGCCAAATTCAACATAACCCTTGTCACACTGACAAGAATTGAAAGGTCCACTTTTGTCACAAATAGAATTGACAACACAATCATCTGTAGAATTACAGGGAGCTGAAATAATACTTCGACATTGATTGGTCACTTCATCAAAAACTTGATGACTATTATATTTACATGTACAGTGTGAATTGAGACATTGAAATTGTTCATGACAGTCAAATGAGGAGACACAAGTTCCACCAAAATTAACTTTACAAGTTTTTTCTTCTTTACTTAGCACAAGTCCATGATTACACACACAAGTAGCATTGTATTGACCCTCTTCATTTAATTTCATGTAGCATGAACTATTTGGAGAACATTTTGATGAGCCTAGACAACTATGACCGGGAAGTCCAGCACAGAATTTTGACTCTATAGGTGAAATTGGTTCTGCTTGTAAGTCAAAATAAATTGTCTTGTCATAGAGAGCCATACTAGTGGTTGGATCACAGTCACAAATTCCTTTGTGACAGACCAAACCAAGTTCTGATTGACATTCTCCAGGAATATTGTCACAGGGAGAATGAGCCAATTTTCTTTGAATACAAGTTCCATTTCCATCTTCATAATGAGTTGAAATACATTTACACATTCCTTCCACTTGACAATTTGCATTTTCAACACAATCCAAATATTCATAGCGAGGGGGTATACCTGGATCAGCGTCTACGTCACCAAAACTGTATTTACATGTGTCACCTGCTTTTACTACACATTTTTTTCTTTTTGGGTCATAGACCATTGAGTTGGGTTTGGCACATTGACATGTTCCGTCGAGGCATGTTAGCCATGAGGTTGGTTGACATTTTATTGTTTTATTGCAAACTTCATTGTAGTGACTTCTGGTTGTTGTTGCCAATGTTTTTGTAAGATTTAGACTAATAATTATGGTCAGGATGAGACCAATACTTATTTTCAAGTCCTTTTATTCATGAAAAAAAATTTACATTAGTACTTACTAATAATTTTGCAATAATAATAATTTTTACAATTATTTCTGTAATTACCATTTGATTTAGACCGATTTTTCCTTCCTAAAGAGAGTCGCAAAAAATAATTATGATGAACTTTTTTATTTATTTTTTGTTGATTTTAATTGACTAAAAAAACAATTACAGGCTAGTTTGTATTCCACTGGATCTTTTCCTTATTCTTGGGAGGAGTTGGAAGAGTGGAGAGCTTACTATAATTTTTTCGTGTGTGTGTGTGTGTGTGTGATGATGATGATATTTGAAATTCTTCGGGAGAGTCGCCGTGCCTGACCACAAATATAAAAAGGCAACGAACTGGTAATGTTGAGAGTCAAAATTAGAATAAACATGAATTTGAACTCAGGAGGATGAGTCCCTGTAGAGACAAATTAAAATATCCGTCATCCAACATGAATAATGGATGAATCAAGGGGCATATAACAGATAATACATTTAAGGTGTATTATAATCATGAATCTCCTGTCCCCATCATCATGGGACCTTTTGCTCATTCAAACAAAATAAAAAAAATCTGTATTGTACTTTGCTTTTGTTAAAAAAATCATTATTGCAAATGATGACTATGCCGAGGGCATAGTGGTATTCCGGTTCTAGAACACTCTTCATAAATAGTAGAGTGCCACAAAGTTTGGAGGTTTTTTAGTCACAAAAAAAACATTTTTTGTCCATTGACATGCAACAGTTGAGAGGCTTAAAATTGTGTGTGCAAATAGTCTAAGCATTGTCATTTATATATCCAATATAAGTTCTATGACGCTACTGCAAAATTCTGCGTATATATTTAAGCTGGCATGACATGCTAACTGTATTAACGCCTCCTGTCCCCCCCCCCTTGCGGCTCTCTCTCGTGCTCTATCACCAAAAAAAGTTGTAAAAAATGATTTAATATATTGATTAAAACTGAAAATGGCTAATATATAATTTTTTTGTTTGTTTGGAAGCCGTCCACAAAATTGAAAGTTGCGTGACATGACTCCCGTATAGGATAAATAATCAATTGTACTTATGACAGAAAAAAAGTTAAATGTCAAATCGTTGGAGGAGGTGAAGTAGGTAATTTAAAATAAATAACTAGCCTCAAATCATTGCAAAGGTTAAAGATTATAAAGAAGGTCTAGTTAAATGACAGTTAAAAATAACGTGATGAGCATAATTAATGTGTAGATTATTTTTGGTTGTCTTTATGAGACAATGAGTTTTACAAGTCAACTCTTTTAAATTGAGGATGATAAATTGTACATGGAAAATAACCGTGTTTTTTATGAGTAAATAATTAATTAGGTAGTACAATTTGTACATGTTATTTTAGTCAAGTTTGAAAAATGATTAACCTACCGACTCATTAATTTTTTTTGATGTGCCAATTCACAAATTCTCTTTTGTCTCGGATATTCTATGAAACATGCTGTACCGTTTTGATTTTTGTTTATGATCCTTGAACTACACACACACATGCTTGTCAGACTAATCACAATTTCATAAACAGTTATGCGGATGATAGAATATTTAAAGAACAAATTAATTTGTGTATACTTTACTACTTTACACTTACAGACTTGTCTGTTTTTTTTGTTTATTTGTGTACTGAATTTTACAAAACATGAAAATACATAAGTAGTACATTTTATTTTACAGCATTATACTGTCCAAAGAGTTAAAAACGATAATAAATTTACAATTATGTCCCAAGTTTGTAATTTTTATTGTAATAATTATGAAACAATGTTAAAACTGCCATGGCAGGAATTGTGAGTGCGAAGGGTTACGAAATTTATGGAGTTAAGCTTGAGCTCAGTGGTTTTCCTAGAGTCGTTTTCCTAGAATGACCTTTCATGGACCCACCACAACAAAGCTAATAAAGAGTAATAACGCAGTGTACGCAATTTGGGTGAGACATGCAATTCTCCCATTACGGGTTATGTACTGAAAATGACACAATAATCGATATTTTGGACGGGTAATGTGTTGATGCTTCTCCCCTTCTTGATGGGATATTTGTATTGTACGATCATGATTACAGAAAAAGCTTTTCCTAAGATAATATCCCTTTAAAATCTTTCTTTATTGTTATTACCCCTCTTTACTTTGTCAACATTTTTTTTTGAACAGAAACAGCTCAATGGGTTAATTATGGACATCTGGTAGATTGTCATTTACATTGTAAGATGCAGATAGTCCTCTTTTGTAGAATGGTCAGTTAAAAAAGCTTTCGACGTAGTTTTTAAGTAAAGTTATCTAAAGTTTATGTGTGGTCAGGACAGCAAATTATTTTGCACTTTATGCTCTTCATTATTTACAACTTTTAGTTTATTCTTGATTTGCAAAAACAAATAAATTTGCATTGCAAGTTCAAAGCTTTGTTTTTGCACTGCTGTGCAAAATAAATGATTTTATTATACAAAAAAAGTTTTTCTAATTTTGGCTCATGCCAGCTTCCTCCTCCTCTCACTGGCCATCTCCAATTTATTTTACATTGGACTATCCTCCTGACAAGAGATCTGGTTGAAACTTGATGGGGACTAAGAATTTGTGTTGAGTGAGTTAAAAATATTCATTAACCCGCTAATTATGTAGGAATTGTATAATGTGCAAATGTTCATTTGTACTTTGGATAGGTTCTAATAATTTCTAATTTTACTCACTTGACACATTCCACAGTAGCTTCATGTTACTATGCATGTAATATTTAAATTATGATTAAAATAAATTTGGATAGGTAAATTCAGTGATGCACTAATTAGTATTTAGTATACAGATTATAGAATAACAAGATGAATCTACATGAACTAATACAAAGAGTTAACTCTTCCTTTAAAATTATGTAAATCATTTTGCCATGTAAATCCATTATCAGTTTTCAAAAGAAGAGAACTCAACTCATTCATCTTACGTGTGTAGTCAAATTTAACCTGAATAAATTAAAATGAAAGACAATCTATTTACAACTCTTTAGTATTTAATATGGAAATGATGAGTACAAAATGTAGATAAATTTGTTGCAAGGGCTAAATAATTTTACCTTGATGATAACAAAAGTAATACAAGTGCGCAGACTGAACTTGAAATTGAAGTCAACTCTGACTCTGATACAGAGTAAATTATTGTTATGTATTTAAGACTGGAACTTTTATCCAGCACCCGTACTTGGTTTTTCTACTCATCCCCTTCCCGTTTGATCAGCGGTAGGAAGTTGAGATCTCTGATCTAAATTTGTAACAGCCGGTTTTTTTAGGAACAAAATTGTGCATCACTAATTGTTCTCAGTTTATTGTGTGACATTAAAGTTATTATTTTTAACCATTTTACAACCACTAAAGTGTCCATCTTGAGATGGACAGAATTTGGCGAAGACAGTTTTTTGAGACTTAATTCTTTTTCTTTTAGTTTTGATTGTGATTGTGGTCATCATTTGACAAAATTTGAATAATATTTATTTGTTATTTGTTTTTCAAAAATGAATTTGACAAAGACGAGCACCTGTTTGGGTGTGGGGAATGCCAGTTTTATTCCGGATGACCAAAACACGAGTCAAGATCAATTTCATGTGGATAATTTTTGTGTCCATTGTACGCCGTCCAGGTAAATTTCTTTTTTTTTATTAAATAAAATTATGTAGTCCATTGTTTAATTTTTACATGACATTGATAAATGATTATATGATTAAAATGCTAATGATTATTGATTTTGTTTGTGTGTCACCCAACTCGTGTGGTTTTGTACGTGGTAGCCCAAAAAATATTGTGGTGGAGACAATCGAGAATGAGAAACCGGGCCGTTACATAATTCATCAAGATGAGAAAAGTGTCGGACAAAATGAAACCAAGATCAAGGGACCAAAGCCAGAATTTCAATGGAAATCGTGTACTTCATACAAATCGTCTCATCCATTTCAATTGACCTTACCATTAAATGAAAATTCGGATAGAATCAATTTCAATGACATGACCCCTACAATGCAACATCGTCATTCTCACCCTGACCTTGCAATAATGTTGAGAACTTTCCAGACCAAACAGTTAGAATTGAATGGCAAGAATAATGGACAACAACAAGTTTCTAGTGATCCCATATCATGTAGTAGCAAGTTCAAAAATAAGTTTACTTGTGGAATTTGCTGGTCAAGTTGTACTGATACTGAAACATTAACAAATTGGAAATTTAATATACTTAGGCAATTTCGCAAGTACTTTTTAGTGTATCCTTGTATTTTATTTGCAATTTGGGCTCTATTTTATATTTTGTTTGGGGAAGATCAAGCTTTTCTTGGAGGTGGACTCTTTTCTCTTTTTGTGTTAGAAATTTTTGCCATTATTTTAGGTCAGTTTTTATCTCACTAATATTTCTTGTGTCGACAGAAATTAATTCTAAATATTGTACCAAAGATAATTTATTTATTTATTTAATGGTTTTTTATGTTTAGGAGAATTAATGGAACGTATTTATCTGCCTCCATTATTGGGAATGCTAGCAGCTGGTTTGATACTGAGAAATGTTCCAGTCATGGCTTCAGTGGCTAAAGATTTACCTTCAAATCTCTCGACGCCTTTAAGGTGAGAAGAATCATTGAAAATATTAATTTAAAGTTAATTAATAATTTATTTTCTTTTGTAATTTGAATTCGCAGAGCCATGTCAGTGGTCATTCTACTTACAAGAGGAGCTTTTAGTGTAAATCCAACAGCCATTTACAATTTTCGACGAGTCGTTCCTCATCTCGCTGTCATTTCTTGTATTGCTGAAGCACTGGCTGGTGGTAAATTGTCATTTAGTTTACTGTTCAAATATTGAAAGCAATGAAATTCATCAGTTTTTTTGTCTTGTCAAGGTATCGCCGTTTATTTGATCATCCAATTTCCTCTACCATGGTCTGCTCTTATGGGGTAATGGGGCAACTTAATTTAATTCCGACAATCTCTTAAGATTTTAAATATTTGTCGTGATTTTATCAACACTGTTGATTCAACAGTTGTATAATGTCAGCCATGTCTGGTGTAGCTGTGATGCCATTTTTAGTTGGATTAGACTCAAAAAATAAGGATTCAAATAATACTCGTAGTATTGCCATTGCCAAAACTGCATGTGGTCTGGATGCCATCTTGGCCATTTGTCTGGCTGAATTTTGTTTTGGTTTCATCTTTGCTGATGGTTAGTTTCTCTCTGTACTAATAAATAATAAAGTAAAATAAATAAAACTTAATTGTGGTAATTATATGTAAATTTGCAGGGGACTTGATTGGAGGTCTCACAAAGGGAGTCGCAGAAGTTTTAATGGGGGGAGCCTTTGGTTTATTTTGGGGGTCTTTAACGGGAACTTTGCTGGATTCGGAGAATTGTATTGAGATTAGAACTTTTGCAGTTTTTGCTGGTGGTTGTCTCTCCCTCTTGGGATTGACTACAATTGGATATCCAAGAGGAGGACCCCTTGGTGTTTTTTCAGGCTCCCTTGTTACCGCCATTTTGTGGAGACATAAAGAAATTGATGGGAAGAATAATGTGAGTATCCGCAATCTTTTCATAAATTTTTATTGTTTTGAATGCTTCACATAATTTAAAATTGTGAGTTATAATATTTAAAATATTATTTTCAGGATAAAATCAATGAAAATTTCACAAAATTATGGTTCCTATTTCAACCACTATTATTTGGAATAATTGGAAGTCGGACTGATTTGTCAACAGTTGACTGGGCTATTTTGAACAAAGCAATTATTTGTATGGCTATTAGTTTAATGGTGAGAGATACAAAAAGAATTTTGTTTAAATAGAAGAATGGATAATTAAAAATTGATTAATTTTTTGAATTAATTATAGGTTCGTCTTGTCACCGCAGTAGTTATGTGTAGTTGGGCGGACATGACCTGGCGTCAAAAAATATTTATTGCAATATCCTGGATCCCAAAAGGAACTGTCCAGGCAGCCCTGGGTCCCGTGGCATTAGAAACGGCAATACAAATTGGATTTGGGTCACAGACTGAAAAATTGGGTTATCAAATTATGAATATTGCTGTCCTCTCCATTATTTTAGCATCTTCTTTTGGCTCCATAGCGCTCCTACTTCTTGGACCTCGTTTACTAAAGTCAAATTGATCTGTCTGATTTTTTGTGACTTGATTGATAAAAGACAATCATTCTGACTGTTAAAGTATACTTAACTTTGTGATACAATATATTTAATATTGTTTAAAGAAACAATTCTTCCACTAAATTATGACGAGCCTTTAAAAGAAGTTTGGAGGACAGATTTTGTACATTTTTTGCCGAAAGCCGACAATAAATTCGGATTAAATTTTTGAATTGTACTTTGTACATAAATACCAGCATTTTTTAAAATTAATTACATGACGAGTCTAATAACTTTTTAAGTGGCATGAAAATTATAGCTCAGCTACTGTATTTATGCTGTCAGATTTGTTTTAATTAATGGGTTTTAACAACTACTCGTACCGACTAAAGGGCTTTTTTTTGTTTCCTAATCCTCTACGAATTAAAATTAATGTCTAGTATAAATGGACTCCATAAATACTTTAAACAAGTTTAGTGTCATTAATGAAGTCAAATAATGAGAGGAATGTTTTTGTACACCTTTGCTAACTAAAAAGAAACTCTTGAATCGATTGTCCAAATGGTGAATTTTGAGAGAATTGTAGAAAACGAGATTTATTTTTAGTGTTTCAAGTACTCAAGTATGTGTACATAGAATGCGGAAAAAGTTTTCTAATTTGTTGTGTGTGCAACTACTGAAAGTTTAAACAGATGAAACTTTAGAGGTCAAAAGAAGTCTAGAATTATTTTGTGTAATCGATTAACTGTTACAACTCCAAAGGAGTTCAATCCAATAAGGAAATAGAAATAGAAAAAATAATTTAAAATTAGTTTTTAAAGACTATTCAATTTAGTTTTGAATTATTATTAGACATGTAATTAATGTCAACTAATGATTTCCAAAATTGAATTTATTTCGTAAATACTTTGATTTTAAAATTAATTATTTACAAAGTCGCTCAATTAGTTCACTGAAAACTGAGCAAATCATTTTTTTTCTACTGAAAACAGAGACATTGAAAAGTTGCCGTGGTCAAACTTTCCAGAACTTTCTGGGAAAGTTTCAGAAAGATTGAAAAAAATGTCATTGCCAATATTTCTAAAAATATTTTCTCAATGTTAAAAAATAATTGTCTGATTGTCTCTTCTTGTGGTTTCCCTCTTTTTCTTTAATTACCAAAAAAAATTGTTGGCTTGATCGCACTAATACTCTCATCGTTACTATATATATGTGGCATGGCAAATTATTCTCTTTGTCAGATTTCCCACGATCCACACGTAATTCTTGTGTGTTGAAAATAAATTTTCTCTTATTTTGTGCACATTTTAAAATGACACTGAGAGACTAGAATAGAAGTAGAATACTTATAAAAATATTTATACAAAGAGAATTTATTGTTTTAGTCACATTTATTCTTGAAAAAACATTCTCTTTCTTGTCCATTGCAATGAGACTTTTATTTTGAAGCTCAGTCTACAGATAGACAAATAAAATAGAGACTCTTTTGGAAAAAGTGCGAGGTCACAGATGACCTGTTTCCCTGATTCCTCCTCCCCGCCTCTATTCGTCTCTTGTTTTAAGACGCCCTCCCAATGATTTTCTTACAGACATTTTATTCACTTAAGCGCATTATATTGTTGAATCTAATGGGAATTTAACTACAGAGAGAGAGAGAACAATTTGTATAATTCACAATATATGCCATGATGGCATTGCCATCACATTAAATTCCTTATATCGTAGTTACTAAAGCGTGTAAGACGGTACGCGTGTATTAAAAAAAAGTTCTCTCTATCAAAGTTGGACTTAAAAGCGTGTTAAGTTGTAAGCTCCAAATTGTCTCAATTTTTTTTTCTCTCTTTCTCTTTGCCAAGATATGCTCATGACAGTTCAAGCAACGACAATTAGGCTTGTCCTTTTTTGTCTTTATATAAATTCCGTTGTTCTTCACCAGCATGCATGGACTATTACAAATGTGTTATATGTAAAGTTCCCTTTTCTCTTTAAAATATACACAAGTTATTTTTTTTTATTAGAGGGGTACAATGTCAGAATCCTCATCTCGTTTTCACTTTCCACTCTCAAATCTCTCAAGGAAACCCACAGATTTTTTTGAGCATCATTTCCATCTTTTTTGGGGACTATCAAACATCCATCTACATAAATTTTTTTTCTTCTTGTTCATCTTTCACAAAGAAAAAAAACCTTCTATCTCTTCTTTTAATTGAGATTTGTGTTCTTTTACTTGTTATAAAGAGTTTGAGTGTTGACAAAAGAATTTTTGTTGATTTTTTTTGTTGAATTTTTTTTTTGAATTTTAATTTGTGAAATCAAAAATGTACTCACACAAAGATCGTTACGGTAAGGAATACGAGGGCACGGAAATTTCATCTTCATTACAGTACAAAACGGACGGGTAAGTATGTTTTTTTTTAAATAAATAAAAATAATTATTAGATAAGATTAGATTCTGGTGAATTATTTTAATTTAATTAAATATTATAATTTATAAAAATTGGATAGAAATTCTATTTCTACTAAAAAAGAGGGTAGAGGAAGAGGAGGATCATTATTTTCTCTTTTGGAAATAGACGCATAATGTGAATCCCATAGGTATTTTTTTCATCGTCAGGTTAGGTTAGATATTTTAAGAAGATGGAGAAGAAGCATAACCAAAAAATGGAAATTCTTTTTAATGGTCTCACCACCAAAAAATTCTTCTCTCCTTGAAAATCCATTTCTCTCTCCCTCTCTCTAGACGGATTTCCAATGATGATCATAAATCGTCCAAAAAAAAGTATCGAAATTTGATAGAGCGTAAAAGAGAGAGACATGAGGAGGGGGGAAATATTTTTGGTCGGGTGAATATTTTGCCTGTTCTAGACTCTTCATCTTCCAGTGATATATCTGTATATCAAAGTAAAATGTTCTTTTTTTATTGTTAAAATTCAGTGTTGAAATTGGACTATTTTGACTAGTTTTTTTGCTTGAGAATCGTAAAATTCTTTTGCTGGAGCTCGTTGTATTCTTCTTGTTTTATTGGTGTAGAAAAAAAATATATAAAGAAAAATATTTAATTTATGAGGACTATCATAAATATGTAGAATCAAAATTGTTTCTTGGTTACTTCGCATTGCGGCAATAAGGGCTCTCATGTGTGAGACAATGGTTGTTCTAATGACAGTGAAGAATTCCTCTTATTTTTTTAATATTTCTCCATCATCATTCTTGCTCTGTCACATCTTTTTTCATGCGTGTCATAATTTACAATCAATTTTCAAAAAAAAATGTTGTTTTCAAAAAACTTAAAATTACTCGACAGTTATTTTTTGATACACAAAAATACTTGACTATCATGAGGAAAGATCAAGCGTGCATTAGAGGTTAGAGAACTATGCAATTTAGTTGTGTGTGCAAACTTTTTCATTTTGAGTTTGGCTAAATTGCGGGTTTTATGACGGAGGGTTTTAATAGTAAATAAAAATTATTATTATTTTGCAATGCACGCAATATCAGATTGCCAAAAAAACTCTTTTTTTCTCATCTTGATGAAAAAATCATGCGCTAATGTTTTTTATTTTATTTAATACACTTTTTTTTATTTGAATATTTTATTTAATAACTTTTACACATACAAGTATGGGAACTATAGATATTGATACGCATGATGATGAGATTGTGCGAAATATTTCAACTTTTATTTTCTCTAACACTCCAAATTATACAGGTCAATTTTCAGTTGAGCTACATAGTTCACAGTGAATAGTACAAAAAAATATATTTAAATATTTGTTCTGGTTAAAAAGAAAATCCCTTGAAAAATTTAAATGGAGAGGAGAGACGACAAAAGAGAAGAATTTTTTGGGGGAATTTCTCCTCTCAAAGTAATTAACACGTCTTGGGAGGATTTTTTGGTATAAAATCAAGACGTTAAAAAAACTATTACTAGTGACTCTCCTCTATAGTTTGTAGTAGTGCAGATAGAAGGAGAAATACAGATATAAAAATGAAAAGTTTTTAAATTCCAAAAAGAATTAAGTCTAATTAAGTCTTTTTGTGGTTAATTTTCTTGATTCCCTTTCACAATGTCACAAGTTTTTCACATTTGGGTTGTGCTCAATTTTCTTTTACAAAAACAAGGGGATGAGGACACCCAAAACATGAAAATTGTCTTCTGTCTTCTACACGTACGAGTACATGTGCCAGTACGTTTGTAGTATTATGGGTTAGAAAATGTTTTCAACTTTTTAAAAATTAATTAAAACCCCAATGTAAAACTTCCATTCAGACAACTGATAAATTTAGTAAGTTAAATTATTTACTAATTTGAGTGAACATGGTTTTTTTTTCTTTGATAACTATTCCACTTTATATCAAGTTCATTTAAAGAGAAATGTGCAAAAATGGATTGGGAATAAAAATATTGGGGGAGGTACATATTTAATATCAATTGTGATATATGTTAGTAGGTAGGCCTGAATTGGGGATTAAGAGAGTCGTTGGCCGGAAAGTGGGGGCTCATCTGTTGGTTGTCGTAATGTGTAACTTATAACTTATTGTCAGCAGCAGGTAGCCCAAGATTGAATCACACGTGTTCTTGTCAAAATATGGCTAACAAGGTAAATAAAGTGTTTCCCCTCCTCCCTCTCTCTCTCTTATAAAGATAAAACGAGGAGGATATAAATAATCAACATCTCAAGTGCCTGTAGCCCCACACACACATGAAATATAGATTTCTTTACATATTGACTACCAAAATTTCTATTGAGAACAACTTGACACGCATTCACCTTAAAAATTAGATAGCAACGAGTCTAATCGATTTCACCTGGTCAGTTCTCCCATTTCTCACATATCCCACACAAATCCCCTTTCGTGCACTCTCCAAAACTCCAAAAGTCGTAAAACACAAAAAAAGTAGGGAATTGAGGAACCCCCCTCCCCTGGCCTCCCCTCCTCTTCATTATTTTCATGTGAACAGAAATTCGGAGCCGTTTTATTTTTCTTATCCATTTACAAATCTTCTTCTTAAGTTGATGAGAGAGAGAGAGAGAAGAAATAAATTGCAAAAGTTTTAATCAAAATTTGATTTGAAATAATAGAACATGGAATATTTCTCTCTTTTTTGTGTCTTAGGTTTTGTGTTGAAGGACGAGCAGAAAACTAATTTTTCAGTGGGAGGAGGAGGTTGAAATGAAATTAGGGATGAATGTAAAAAAATGGAGAAAGTTTTGAGGATTTAATTACATGGATAATTTAAAATTTGCATAAGAGAATCTTCACATGGTTTCCATAATATGAAAATTATAAATATTAATCTATGAAAAGAGACAATTTAATTTACAACTCAAGTCCATGTTAATCTCCGCTCACAATTCTACACGATTAGACTAGATAAATTCATGAGGATGAGAGGTGTAAGAGTGTGAAGAATATGAGGGAATTTATTTTGTGTGTGGGGATTTTCATTTTCTATTTTTCATGCTCACTGCACATTCTCATTTCAATTTTTTACTTGTCGTCCATATTCACGTCTCTAGTCAAATCTTGCTAATCAAATTCTGCCACTATTTAATACTCAAAACTTTTACTCTGATTTGTAACTTGCAAAAAATCTCTTTATTTTACACCATTTTGTTTATTGACTAAAGTTTTTATTCTAATTTTTTCAATTTATTATTTAAATATTTAAAAAGAACAAAACAGTGAATTTTGGTATTACTTAAGTTTAATTTTAGCTGTACAACACAAAGCTCTAATTAGGTGTCTAATTGACACTAAATACAGTGAGTGTGATGAAATTTAATATTGATGGGCTATTCTGTTTCCCTTTCCCTTAAAATAAAATTAAGGATTGAGTGCTGTAAAATACAGTCAAAGTTTGTTAATTCTTTTGGGTTGCAACATTCTGTCATCATTGGTCAATTGACCACGATTTGAGTTTGACCAATGAATAATAATTACAGGATAATTAATTCATAACTAATTATTGTTAAATGAGAGAGACAAGGAGAGGGAGGGAGAGGGAGGGGGAGTTCAATGGCATCTGTACCATGTCAATTGTCTGTTAACTGATATTTCTTTTTTACCATGTGGCTCATGTCTTGCATTAGATTTCGTATCACGTGATGAATTCTCACATGTAAAAATAAAATTTATTTTTATTACTGAAGACACCTTTCATAAACATTTAAATTTTAAATATTACTCTCAATTTCAAATTATATTTTTAACATTTAATTACATAATATGCAATGTGAGGTAAAGTACTAAAAATATTCCTCAAATTTGATTCTGAATATTTACTACTATTTTTACAAGGCCATTTTTTTGTTGTAAGACAAAACATTCGTACTCTTACATCCTATTGGATTGCATATAATGCAATGTTATTGCATTTGCATTGCTCTGTATTTTTTTTGAGACCGCTTTCTATTTCTATGAACACAACTCGACACTCACTTGTAAAGCACATATATTTTTTTTTCATTTTTGATGCTATATATAGAGATAAAGTTTATCTTGTTTTTTTCCCTTCCATCTGTTTCATCTTGTATATTTTTTTATATTATTTACAAAACTCTCTCTCTCTCTTCTTTTCAAATATCTCTTGTTCTTGTACGAACATGAAGAAGACTCATAAAAAGGTGGAAAAGATGAAGAAAAGATAAATTTTTCCCTATTTGTCAGTTCTTTGTTTGACCATGAATAAAATTTTCACTCGTACTGAATTAATTCTGTTTTTTGCAATAAAATTGTAGAGAGAGAGAGAAAATTCAAGGGAATTTTCCCGTTTTCTCCCGGCACATTGGAAACTAGAACCGGGGCCAGGGGAGGGGGTTGGAGAAAATGAGAGATGGAGATACAGAAAAAGAGTGTGA
The DNA here is from genome assembly GCA_034700945.1 of Arrhopalites spinosus. NCBI lineage: Eukaryota > Metazoa > Arthropoda > Collembola > Symphypleona > Arrhopalitidae > Arrhopalites > Arrhopalites spinosus. The sequence continues at coordinate 9,817 of JAQIVZ010000544.1, read as the reverse complement.
TTGTATTTTGTAGGGATAAAAGTACGGGGGTATTTTAGGCACTGCACTGCACTGTAGTGTGTGGAAGGGGCTACCCTAATGCTTGTAGAGCGACTCTAAATATAGGCAATATTTATTTTTTCATTCTCGTTCGTCTCTCAATGTTTCCATGGGTAGGGGGGTTTCTATGGTAACTCTTGGCTTGGTGTAATCAGTGAACGACCATAGACCATACGCACAATATTTTCAACGTCCTGGAGAACTTTTGTAACAACGATACGCAGGCTTACGCGTGTAAATATCCAGAAAAAGCTTTACTACTTGCTCTTCCTCTCTCTCTCTCTCTCTCTGTCTCGTTAAATATAAAGTCTCTCGTATTTCAAATTCATATTATATACTTTCATTTTCAACATCCTGAAGAGAGAGCTTCTTTTTTTGGGATGGCTAATGCACTCAACGCTTGCATGCTAATATTTTACTACGTCCGAATCCATTAGTTTCCAAGAAAATAAAATCTCCATGTAATATTCCTTCCTCCCATCTTCTTCTTCTTTATGCAAAAAAAATATAATTCTTTCTAAAAAAAGAACAAGTCTGTAGGTAATTTGTTTCCTTTCTCCAAGGCAAAATTTTAGCCCCCCCCCCCCTCTCTCTCTCTCTTCTCTCAAAAAATATGAAAATGAAAATGGGAATGGGCTGCCAAAAACTAGGAGACATGAGAAACCTTTAAAAAATTAGATTTAAAAGAATCATAGAGAACTGGAGGAGCAACACAATATAATGTGACTTCCGGCTCTCAGAGCGTCTTTTGAGGGAAAAAAAGATTTTCACATAAAAATTTCAATCTTTTTTCTCTCTCTGCCTTGCCTTGTCCTCTCAAATAAGAAGAGAGACAAAAGTTTGGGAGAAATTTAGTTTCATGAATATTTTTTTATTTTGCGCATCAACTGAGAATGAGGAGAAAAAGTTGGGTGTAGAGATGTACTAAGGGAAATTAACGGGAGAAAAATTGTGAATCTGTTAACTCTGTCTCCCGTCTCTCTCTCCCTGCCTGCAAAACCAAACAGGAGAGAAGGAGGGAAGCAGGAGGAAGTGAATGAGAGTATTCCACACTCCACACCGGAACCCCCATTATGGATATGCATAATATAAAATTTTTAGACTGACTGAGTTGAGTACACACCCCCCTCCCCATATGGACACTTTAGTCTACAAAGGCAGGATGAGGGTGCCAATATCGAGTCCATGTTCATACTACCGACCTACCGTCAAACCACTAGTACCCTTCACACTCACACTTTTTTTTGTTTAGTTGAGTAGAAAATTTTGGGGAAATATTTTTTGGAGGGTTGTGAAGTCAAAATTTGCATCAATTTCTTTGAATTGTAAAATAAAAAATAAGAGGAGAATTTAAATTGGTGATATTATTTTTCAAGGCAAGCTGGTAGGGTTTGAGAGAGACGGTAAGAAAATGGAAAAAAGTGTGCACAGTCGTTTTCGGTCTATATAGAAAGTTTTAGGGTAGAGGAAGGAGAGTTTTGCGTTTGTTGTTTTGGTCCTATATTCATCGTCGTTCACTGTGTGTGTGTGTGTGTTTCCATTCGTTGGATAGAGAGTATAGGTACCCTAAGTCCTTTGAGTTGCAACTACACATTTGACGTTAGGTCTTGAGTCAGACTTGCATCTACACACAATTTTCCCCCACAAATACCATTTTAGACCAATTTCACTTTCATTCTCAAACGACATTGGACATTCGCGCTCACTCTTATTCTTATTTTTTTCCATTTCTGAATATTTACAGCAAATAAAGTGTTTTTAATTTTTCTTCTATACATTTTGTCTTGTAATATTTAAGGGACAGTAGTGAAATTAAGGAGGAAAAACTTTGGAAAATTATTTTGAAATTTGTGTTACTCAAAAGTTACTCAAAATATTTTTAAAAACCATTTTTAAATCAGAAATTAAATAAAAGTAAAAAATAAATAAATAAACAATACCGAAATTCGGAGAAGAAAAAGCCGGTCTATATAAAACTAACGGGATTCCACGAGCGAGTATCTGTAGCTGTAGAGATAAAAGTAGCCGGAAGTAAAGAGTGAAATAATTTATTGTTTCTCTTGGTGATTTGAAACAATTTTTTTTCCTTATTTAAGGCAAGAGGAATTAAATTTAAAAAAATAAATTGAATTAAAGTCTCTATTGAGTGACAGTGTGCTCAGTCAGTTTGTGAGGAACGACCTTCAATTGACGTCAATTAAACTCGAAAAATGAGCGAGGAAACTGAATTAGCTGAAGATTCACCCAATGAGGAAGATCCTCCTGAGAGTCATAACGAAAAGTAAGATGTCATTTTATTTTATTTCATTTTTTCTTACTGTCAATTCAATGGGATAACAAAGGACAATTTTCATTGTTAAGAAATTTAATATTTTATTACAATTGTATTATATTAAATATAATTATTGTTTATTTAAATTGAGAGCAAACAGTTGAGGAAATATTTGAAAAAATAAAAAACTTTCTAACCTTAGGTCCTTTAAAAAATATTAAAATTACATTTTTTTCACAAAGACAATGCGATGCGTGACCACCACGATTGTGATTGAGTGTGTCGTATCTTCATCGTAAAGATTTTTAACAGAATATTTTTTTCCTTGTAAATACCGGAAGTTAAAAATATGAAGGAAATGTTTACACAAGACAACTTAGGCTGGGCGCATAACATTATCTTTGAGGAAACTACTGGAAAACTAAGACAAAAATTTGTAATATTTTCTTCCTCTCTCTCTCACTATCCCTTCCTATTGTCAGTCAACGCACTGCCACTGTTTGAAAAAAAAAATTTTTGAGAGAGATAAAGAGGAAAAATACAAGGGAAAAAATTCTTCAAACGAAATTCTTCATCACGGAAATTCTCTCTCTCTCTCTCTGAAAAACATGACAAGAATTTGGAAAATCTCATGATAGCCAGAGGAAACTTTTATGTCAGTTTGCCATTGGCTTGACTTCCATCAAGAAAATTCTTCCATCTCAATATACTCGTTTAGAGGCATGACAGTGGGTAAATAAAAGTCAAAAGTGTCATCAAAAAAACAAAAGTTTTAGTACCAGCTAGTCCACAACATCAAAAGACTTAATTTTGATGATTTTTTTTAGTTCGTTTCATCTCCCAATAAATTCTGACAATTGTCTCATACAGATGACTGTAGTCGACATTGGGTAGATTGCACAAATTAACAGATAATTTAATTGTACTTTTTTATTTGTCAAAACAATTTTAATTGACTAATACATGATGATAGGTACTCCATATATATATATATATATGTCTATTGTACATATTTATATATGTACGTTACATAGAAAATAATGGGCTGGGCAGGATTCGTTGCCATTTAATTACATCAAATAAAGATTGACATGATTCTTACTTATCTCACTAAAATATTCTGAGCTTGTTCAATTATCTAGATGGAAAATCCCTCCATTTTCCTTTCAAATCCTCCCTAGAATTCTAGATTTTATAAAATATCTACATTTTATATTCATAGACATGATTCTCTAAATTTAAAAATGGTGGTTGTATTTTAATTTTACTTTTAAAAAAATGAATAAAATATTCTAGAAAATATTTTACAAAATTTACAAATGGAAATACTATTTTAGACTAGACAAGCGAGAGATTAGTCTGACAAATACTTTTAGACATCACACAGAGAAAAATTAAAGTGACCAAAAAAGAGAGAGTCAAGTGATAGAGTTAAATTTTTGTATATAAACTGACTCTCTCTCTCTCTATTGATCATATTAAAAAAGACATTGACTTTTCTCCCTTGTGAAAATTTTGCTTTTAATTTAGAAAATGTAATTTTCTAAAATTGACTCTACATTAATTCAAATTACAAGGAGAAACAAAAGAGGAGGAATTTTCCTATTTTGGAGAAAATACAACAAGACAGGGAAAAACAGCATGAGAGCAATTCCTTTAGGCTTCTAGCGATAAGAGCAAAGATCAATTGATGGGTACAAAGTAAAAGTAAGAGAGAGAGAGAGAGAAAGACAAAAGGAAAGTAGCAGGAAAAGAAGGAAGGGAGGAGGTGAAAGCCATCGCCTTAGTTGTAGCATTACATGGAGAGAGAGAGAGAGTACAAAGTCTATTGACTTTGTATATAAACTTTCCTTTTAATTCCCATCATCAGTCATACAATCCTAACCTTACATAATACAAAAAGCCCACCATTGGGAAAGTACCAATTGCTTTTCTAATGTTTTTCCCAAAATAGAAAGCCTTTTTAATGGCAACAGGGGAGGAGGAAGCTAATAATAATTTTTTTTCCTTCCTTTGAACAACCAAGAAAAGGTGGAGTGCCTTTCTCCCTGAACCTCGGAAATTCTCTCTCTCTCTTACTTTGATTCTTTTTTTGGACTTATCAACGACTCAAATGAGAACACATGTGAATCTAAACAATTTTAATTTCTTTTAATGGAACTACCGATCTCCATAAAAATTCGTTGCGTCATTCCCAGTCTTTAATTTATTTAATCTAATCTGTACAGATTACATTGTACAAAACTATGAATAAATAAATTCCGCCCAATTGGCAAAATTGGGATGAAGAAGGTTAAATAGCAATTCGTATTTATCTGTGCAAATTCTTTTTTTTCTTGTGTTGATTTTTGCAAAATCTATACATTGACCAGACCATTTCATTTCATTTTCTGCATTAGTATGCAATATTATTTGTCTTTGTCCAATGACTCTAGATCAACAATAGAGAGAGAGAGAGAGAGAGAGAGCAAAGTTCAGGACCTCCAAAAGGGAGACAAAAGTTTTTTGTATTGATTTTCTCAAGTAAAATACTTTGGAAACTTTTTTTTGAGTCGTGGAAATGATAAAATATTTCTTATTTTTTGTCTAGTCACCACCACAGTTAGACAATCTCTTTAGTAATGTATATACATATACAAATATATATTGTACATATAGACAAAATAAAAATAACAAAAGTTCGATTACTCTCAAATTAATTGAAAAAAGTGTTGAGAGAGAAGGAGGGAGTGAGAGGTATGATTTACGCCTATGTCACGTTCCATCGATCTCAATTTTCATACCCTACGCATATCTCTAATAAAAATACACACACACAATGGGATTTAGTGAGAAGTGATTTATTTTATCCCTTTCATTTCCAGTCGTCAGCTTCAGCTCCCCAATCAAAAAATTGTGTTTTGAATATATTTTGCAAACCATAAAATAATAACGAAAATCTCTCTCTCTACGTGTTATTATACAATAATGGCGTTCATGGTTGTGTCTGTACATGAGTATGAGCGTCAAGGGCTTTTTATTTTATTTTAAATCAGAATTCGTCATAGGTGACGAGGGCGAGGTTTTTTTTCAATTTGTCGTTTGACTCGTTTAAAATTGACAGTTTTCTTGTAGTCGATAGTCTTGTATGTACATAAATAGCAAAATTTCCACTATGTACAGTGTACTGTAGTCAATCTCGTTTTCGTTGACATACTTGGATGTTGGAGATCCTTCAAGAATTTAATTGTGTTGAAAAAAATATTTTTAATAAAGTATAATTCTCAAATTGGGGTTTGAGCAACCAAATGTCAATTATGAGGGAAAGGCCCTACAGACACACAGAATAAAGAGAGAGAGAGAGAGAAGGGAGGACCTAATTTTTGGTTTGTGGAGGAATGAGATATTAATTACAAAATAATTTACAAAATATACAACAGTTAACAAGTTTACTCTTTGACTTGAAAAAAACATGAGAGGGGAGGGGGACGTCTCATTTGTTTGTACTTTCACTACAAAAAAAAATATATGAAAGACACTTCCTGTTATCCTGCTCTGCATACTCGTAATACTGAATGAGAAAGATGACACATAAAAGTTGATTCCACAGAGGAGGAGATTTGTGTTCTGTATATAGACAAAAACAATTTGAAAAAAAAGAATTGTACAGATACTCGACTTGGCATGGGAGATGAAGTTGTTTGCATTTTCATTTTATTTAAAATTCACATGCGGTGCATTTCCTCCTTTTGAACGCCTTCAGAGACGTGGTGGCGGCACGCAAAAAAAGAATTGCAAGAAAAAAGGAAAGGTGCAGTGAGACAAATTGCATTTAAAAAAAACAAACACATAATATGATTCCAAATAGTATAATACAATTTGTGATAATAATAATAAGCGTAGGATATTCTTTCACACGAAATGAGAGTCACTTACATACTTACAATTATTGAAAAATTACCGTGTAGTCTTCTAATAAAACCCTGCCTATTCCTATTTTCTTCACTGACTGATAAAACCCTTTTTTACTCATAATTTTGACAAATACGGTAGACGCGTTGATGAGTCTATTAAAAGCGGTACACATGGAATTTATTCATGATCAACTCACAAGAGTTCAGATAATAATGGGGTAATGATCAAAAATGTATAGAGAGGAGAGTGAACCACGCGGAAGAGAGTGGAGAGAGAGAGAGAGAGAGAGAGAGAGAATGTAAATGTTAAATAATTGGCTAGTTTTGAGAGTCGCACCTAATGGCATCTTTTCAATTTTAATTTTTTTAAAAAAGACTTTTACTCTCAACACATATAAGGAGTTGGAGAAGAAGCGAAAGGGGAAGATGAACGTCAACATGGCGTGAAATTAATAGAGAATCACATGAGAGTTCTTTTTTAAAACTATTATTTATATTGTGTCTGCATTTCCGCAATTACTTTACAAAAAGGTGTAATTTCATAGCCACATTGTCTCTCTCTATTGTTGTCACTCATCTCTCTCATACGTAATCTCACAAATTAGTACACTAAATAAATAATAAAAGTACACAGAGTCCAATCCTTCGTTTCGTCCTCCGACAAAAACAAAAGACCAACGGTCAAAACTGATTCTGTCATTTATAATGAGAATTTCATTAGTAAATTATTTAACCCCCTCCCTCTCTCTCTCTCTCTTGATGTCCTCCGCCCCCTCTTTTACTCAAATTATGTCCACACTTTTACTTTTAGAATCTCTTTGCTAATTTTGAAAACCTAATTTTCTTTTTTGTGTGTGTTATGATGTGTCATACTAATTTTTTTTGTGGAAAATTATAAAGGAAAATTTGTACAAAAAAAATTGTTGTGGTTATTTATGAGATGACTGTACAATTTGTAATTTTTGTACAGTTATGAGTAATGAATTTTTAAAAAAGTTGTAAATGATCTCACTGACCATTAAAAATGAGTGTAAGTTTATTTTTTATGAGATTGTGAATAATTTTCTTCAAGGCAAATAAAGTATTAAAATGATTATGGGTAGTTGGGTAATGACAGAGATGAGTTAATTTTAGTTAAATCGACGTCCATTTACAATTTACAAGTGTCAGTCCGTGATTTTTTGGCCAACTAATTTTCTCTCATTTTTGACTCTTGGTCGGTCTCAGTCTCTTTGATTCTCATGACCTTCTCTATAGTCATGAGCATTTGCATAAGGGTGATGATCACGTAGGGATAGGAGAGGGCAGAGGTTGATTGTGACTGATATAAAAAGATGAGACATGAAGGGGGGAGGAGGGGGAGGGGAATGATTGAAACTTCCTCAATTGCAAATTAAAGTGACCTCTAATGCATACTTAACGATTGTTACATATTATTTATATCAAGTTTTTCATTGTGCAATTTTTTTCTCCTCTCTCTCTGTCTCCATGCTCAATATTAGTTAAGGCTTTTGTTCAAGTTATTAAATAAATTAAGTACAATAATAAGAATCATTATTATTGGAAAAATATACATATTTATTTAACTATAGTGTCTTTGGTATTTAACCATTCTTTATTTTTTTGACATGTTTAAAAAATCCTTAGACAGTTTTAGAAAAATGTTTGATGTTACTAAACACTTTTAGACAGGCTAATGCATCGTAAATTAGCGTTAATTACAGTTAGGTAGTGTAAATTAGTGTTGTGCAAAAAATAAAGAGATACATAATTAAAGTTTTACAATACGCAATTCCTCGTGGACTCAACATCAACAAAAGGTGACACATAATATCTGTATTAGAAGTGCAATTATAATATTTTTTCTTACAAAAGGAATTTTTGCAAATCATCATTTATTTTGAATCAACATATTTTTTTGAAAATGGCAATTGACAACATATGCATGCCGTCATCATAAAAACATGAAAGTAAACATAATGATAGAAAATTTTTATTTAACTTTTGGTTTGTTACTCAGAGTTAAGCATTTACTAAAAGTAAAATGTATATGAGGAAAAAGTTGGAAAAAAATAAAATGTTTACACTTTCACGATTGTTAACTAAACTACATTATAAATAATAAATGATAATGATTGTGCAGACTAATATCTCTGTATATATTTATATTATTGAGTATGGCGTACAATTTTTTAATTTTTGAACACGTGGATAATGGATAATGATTCCTCTGTTAAGTGAAAAAAAGTACGAGTAATTTTTTTTGGAATTAATTGAAAAAAAAGAACTTTTTAATAAGTTGAGAAATCTAGTATTTGCATAAGGCAAAATAAAGTTGGATGTTTAAATACATTTCCGCTAATTTAATGCTTTGTTAATTTTTAACGAGATAAATTGTTAAGAATATTTTTTTACCCAACAAAATCTTATGAAATATTAGAGTAAAACGATCATTTTAACATCAAAGAAAAGAATTGAGACGAAAAAAATAAACATATCAATCCTCATTTGAGTTTGAAAAAAACAAGTTTTTTTTCTTGATGAAGAATAAATCTTTGTCCTTGTTGACACATATGGGGAGAGGGGAGTCTTTAAGTTAAATACATTTTAGTATAATTATGTACATTGAATGTGTGTGGGAAAGAAAAACTCTGGTTAATTTTAATCAAGATGAAAATTTAATCTTTCAATCTTATTCTATCTCTCTCTCTCTCTCTAAATACACAATAAACATATGACTCATACATTTAATCTAGTTTATCCTAGTCCCAGTCCTCCATCTTTCCCTTGAAGACTTTTGTCCTGCTTATTTAATTTACATGACTTAAGGGTTGATGCATTGCATTTGAAGATGGCCAGAGAGAATATTATTTTGTCTTGTCATTGGTATATAAATTTTGTTATTCTTCTATGCTACACATTACTCAAGATACGTGTATACAGAAAGCTCAAAGAAAAATAGGTTCTTCATATTATTAGAAAAAGGGATCTTAAATATCAGACGTTATGGCCCTTTGAGCTCTACAAGTAATAAAAATGTAGACATGACTCTTCTGTATCTGTTAAAGTATGTACGAACTAGACTAGAAATTTATAACGAAGAGCAAACAGTAACAACTTCCTAAACTGTTTTGGAAAGAAATGAGACACAACTCTCAATGAAAATGAACATTCAATGAAAGAGTCTCTTCGTATTATTATTGCAGTTGTTATTCTCTCTCTCTCTCTCTATTCATATGTTTTGTAGAAGATGCTACAAAATCCAAAGTGTACAACGTCATTTTTCTTGACAAACTTATTAGAGTATAGTTGAGGAGGAGGGGGGGATTTATCTTATCTTTTCAGACCAAAAAAAGTTTGGTTGAGACGACAGGCATCAACTCATACATGAAATGTTTCCCTATAACTTTATGATCATGTCACACCTACAAATATAATATATATATGTTGTCGTTATTTTGTACAGAGCAGTTAGCGTAGACACTACCTAGTTAGTGTCTACGTTAACTAGTTAATATGTACCATGGCAGTTAATTTGTACAATCTTCAGTTAAGATGTACAGAACCTTAGTTGATTTGTACAGAACCGTGTTTTGTATTAGAATTTAGAATT
>JAQIVZ010000543.1:0-61223 GCA_034700945.1 Arrhopalites spinosus | reverse complement strand
AATTTCAATTAAAAAAATCAGTGCAGGGGATAGCTTTGCTATGCAAAAGTACCTAGCCTGGTGGTAACTACTCGGATATGTTGTTAACTTTTGGTCAGGAGGCACAGGTTCGAATCCTGCTTGAAAAAATCTTTTTTCCCGATAAACTCTTTACTACCCGGGTAGTAACTAATTTGTATCCGACCACTCGATTCCTCTTGAAGAAAGAAAGCGATTGATGTAGTTTGTTTTTTTATAACTCTAAAATTGTGGACTTGTATAAACATTGTTACCAAGTTCCTCTAGGAAAATATATATAAGGATGCGTATTCTTTACTCTCGTTTTCACTATTTATATCATAGCACACTTTGGTTTTTTGATTATAATAGAATATGACAACAGTCAATTGTGTACAAATCGTATACATGTGTGACATTGGAATGAAGGAAGGAAAAAGAAAAAAAATGATTCCAAGAATTATGTGTTTAGTAGACAGTAGACATTTAGTCACATTTACATATGTACTTACTTATGGTTGGAAACTAGTACAGTAATTAAAAAATATTGTCCAAGTATACAGTTTTATGATTTGAAGAGAATATTTAAAAAAAGACTCCTCTTTATTTTGCTATCTATATTTCACTCTTATTATAATTGTAGTATGTACTAGTTTTTTACGAGGGACATTAGTTAGACTCCGCTGCATATTATAATAATAAAAGTCTCAAGAGTAGGAGTATAAATACATGATGATCATCAATTTTTTAAAAAAAGGTACATTATATATAGAATAGAATGAACATGATCCAGTTTAGTCTAGCTCTTTTAACAAAAAAACGCAAGTTAGTGCATCGATATATATAATTCATTTTATACATGTACATTACACATAACACATGAAAGAAAGAAAACGAATTGGATGCTCTTGTGATGTTTTTTGATCTGATGCAATTCTCTCTTTAGAATCTACCTTTTTTCTGTAAAGAGTTACTCAACAATAATATCGATCCACCCAAGGGTTTGAAACTCAGATTTTCACATGGAGGTCAAGGCGGGTATCGATCTGTCTGAACAGAGTTGCCCAATCTCAATCTCCCCCTCCTCCCCTCTTTCCATGAAATTCTCCATGAAAATGCATTCCCTCTCTTTAGACGCTCTTTTTTTCCTAGTATTTTCAAAGTGGTTCTCTGTGCGTCGTCATGTTTTCTCTTTTCCATGCATTTTTTGGCTATCAGTACTGGAGGTGAGAGGAGTTTTTTATTTAATAATTATTTCCACACACAAAAATCATACGGGCTACTCTCTTCCATCACACAGACATAATCGAGGAGGTGCAAAGTACTGCGAATATATTTTTCTGACGTCCTCCCTCCTCCCCTGTCTACAAGTTCAATTAGAGGGCATTCATTTTAAAGTTGAGGATTTGGGTCGGGAACTTGTATAGCTAACCAATATAACTAGGTTTGTACAGATACTGTCTTTGTACATGTACAAAATAATTATAAGTGAAAAGATAGAGAGAGAGAGACAAGAACAACATCTTTCACATTTAATTCTTAACTGTCTTGTCAAGTGTAAGTAAATAGTAGTATTTTGCCTCTTACATTGTATCAAAACTAGTGGAGATTTCGGTTGATTTTTTTTTGTGTGTATTTACAAATTTAGCCATTGTCAAGGTCTACGGTTAGTTGGCTTGGAGTCAAAGAAAACGGGATTTCTCCTTTAAGTCTCATTCTCCATTCTCATAGTCCGGGAGAGAACGTTAGCAACATGGGCAAAAAGTTTGACATTAGGATTGTATAGATGGATAAAAATGTATACAAATTTATAGAATATTTATGTAGGGGATTTTTTAGTTCACTGCATGTGTTAGACGATGGGCTCTATGTATTCATGTGTGTATTTTAAGCTATTGGAAGAGCTCGGACAAAATATAAGGGGAAGTTGGCAGTTGGCCAGGGAAGGCTTGCAATGCTCCATTGATATAGAGCAAGCCTAACCTTTGAATTTCCTCAGTCGGAGTTTTTCTCTTGTTCTGTTCACATCTCTCTCTCTCATCTCTCGTCGAGTCTCACTCTCGTAAATTTTCACTCCTTTTCTCTCTCTCTCTCTACCATTTTCTCCCCTTTACAACTAGTTTCTTTAGTTTTTAAACACACCCATCCTTCCACAAGACCTTTAGTTACAGTTTCAACACTTTTTCATAAATTTTCTTTTAATTTTTCTACTACTAGAAGACAAAATATGGTTGATGCCGTCACCGCCGAGAAGTTGCAAGCTGCATTTAACAAATTGCAAGCTGCTGATGGCTGCAAGTCATTGTTGAAGAAGTACTTGACCCAGGAAGTGTTTGACAAGTTGAAGGGCCTGAAAACATCTTTTGGATCCACCCTTCTCGATGTCATCCAGTCCGGTATGTACATTACTGTTTTCTCTTGCGCTCAACATTTTTTTTTCCATCTCGCCGCTCTTCTCTCTGCCGGCTGCCGGTTCAACTTTGTATTTTTTTTGAGTGTGTTGTTGCCATATCGCCCCTCTCTTACATCTCTGCGAGATTTTTTAAGAGGGGTAGTAAAAATGATTTTTATTTTCATTCCTCTTCATTTTAATTTCTTTTACAAAAGGTGCCGAGAACTTGGACTCTGGCGTAGGAATCTATGCCCCTGATGCAGAGGCTTACGCCCTTTTTGCTGACCTCTTTGACCCCATCATTGAAGATTACCATGGTGGATTCAAGAAGACCGATCATCATCCACCCAGTGACTTTGGGGATGGTAATGTTTTGGTCAATGTTGACCCTGAAGGCAAATATGTGATCTCTACTCGAGTTCGTTGTGGACGTTCTTTGGAGGGTTATCCATTCAACCCTTGTCTCACTGAAGAGCAATACAAGGAAATGGAAAGTAAAGTCTCTGGTACCCTGACTGGACTCACTGATGAACTCAAGGGAACCTACTACCCCCTTACTGGTATGACCAAGGAAGTTCAACAGAAACTCATTGATGATCATTTCCTCTTCAAGGAGGGAGATCGGTTCCTTCAGGTAATATGACCTCTTCAATTGTACATACATTTATCTATTTTTACTCTAGCAACTAGAGTCTAGCTGGTTCATGGTTAGACTAAGTACATGGGGATGAACATTGAACTCGGCTAATGACTCCTCCGACTCATTCTCTATCTCTATCTCATTTGCATTATTTACCAAGGACGTCGTGGCATTTCAAAATTATTATTATTAGTTTGTATGACATTTACAACCTGACGAATTGCATCATTCTTTTTTCTTGATGTTTCTACTTATTTTTTTTTTCAGGCTGCCAACGCTTGCCGTTACTGGCCCTCTGGTCGTGGTATCTATCACAATGACGACAAGACCTTCCTCGTCTGGGCCAACGAAGAAGATCATTTGCGTATCATCAGCATGCAAATGGGAGGCAATCTCGGTGAAGTCTTCAGACGTTTGACAAATGGTTAGCTCCCTTTATTATTTTACCTATCAATCATTTATTTATATTAATATAAATTTAATTTCCACATTGTATGAATGTCTCGTATTTTATGACTTGAGTATGTATCACATGAATTGCCAACAAGCTCACATTCCCATGACTTTGTCGTTCTGGTGTTGTCCTATGCATTTCAAGACCAATTTTTATGCAAGTACATATCATGAAGCATGTTCCTTTTGTCACCCCTGCTCTCCTATGATAAAAATGTTATCTCTACTAGTTGAAAATTCCAGGATACATTTTTATGTATACATGCATAGTATATTGCGATAAATTATTCTTTTCTGAATAGAGAGAAAGGAGCAGAATTTTTCCAAAGATAAATATAGTCAACTCACTCCCCTTGTGATATTATATATGCAATAAGTGTATAAAAAATCCATTCCTGATAATCTCTTTCTGCATGTACAATATAAATGTATGCATGGACAGCACCAGACAACGACGACGTAGAACCATGTACTTGAGCCAAAAATTTTTTTCAACTAACCTTCATATGGAGAATCTGGTTTGGTTTCATATGACACTTAAACTTGTACTTTTTTCCCCTGTACAATGTAAAGTTTAAAAATTGAATCGCTTGTGTATATGCCAAGAACTTGTCAGGAATCTTCTTTTTTTCATTGCTCAATCTATACTTGTTATATATAAATAAATATATACACAAGTCAGAAGAGTTTGCATGTGGTGTCAATGTACATGTGACAAATTCTCAAGTACAATTTGTGAATATCATTATGTGTTGATTTGATGGGATGCATGTGTTTTTTTAACAGTTGAGACTAATAACCAACATACAATAATTTTAACAATGCTCATATTTAAATGTTTTCCTTCCTTTTTTTCAAGGTGTCAATGCAATTGAGAAGCGCGTACCCTTCTCCCGTTCAGACCGTTTTGGATTCCTTACTTTCTGCCCAACCAACTTGGGAACTACCATCCGTGCATCGGTCCACATCGGATTGCCCAAATTGGCTGCCAACCGTGAGAAGCTCGAGGAAGTCGCTTCTAAATACAGTCTCCAGGTATAAGAAAAAAGAACAATTGTCAACTTGTTTATTTATGATGGCGTCTTTTTCTTTTATTAATGAATCTTTTGTGTCGTGGCCACACACGATAAATAACTCACTTTTTTGATATCTCTCTCTTTACTAATAAAATTTATTATTAATTTTAACTACGTAGGTTCGTGGAACTCGTGGTGAACACACCGAAGCTGAGGGTGGTATTTACGACATCTCCAACAAACGTCGTTTGGGTCTCACTGAATTTCAAGCCGTCAAAGAAATGCAAGATGGTATTTTGGAGTTGATTAAGATTGAAAAAGCAATGTAAGAAATTTTTTTTAAAAAAAGTTGAACATGAATTTATAGAGTTTTTAAAGTACTTGTCAAACTACACAAGTCTGACAATCTCTTTTGTTTTACAAATACTTCGTAACGTTAGTGGTTAATATTCACGACTTTGTAATCATGAATACTTAACCTTAATCATATTTTTATAACTTAAATATTTTATTAAATCTTTATAGGTAATTACCAGAAACTACCATTTTTTTCGAGTCATTCAAGAAGAAGAAGCAAAAAAAACAGGATGTAGGTCAAGAACTCCGGGCTCATAATAAAAAAAATAATAAATATATAATATATAAGCGTACTAATATAAAAATACACAGATTATATTATACGTACATAATAAATTATAAATGCACTGAAGACTCCTTGTACCAAAGTGAGAAAAAAAACAATAAAATCCGAGAAATCAACAGCTTCTCTTTACCTGCATATTTAATTTTTGTTCCATTTATTTGAGAGGCCATGCCCTCCTCCTAAATATTAGATTATGAAAATCCATTTAGTGATATTCTTCACAACAGTTAACAAGACCACTTTTAGAGTGGCACTTGTGCAAAAATTATTGTTAGTGAGCCCCATATATGCGGGTGACAGTTTTATCTTGACTTGTTTAGTGTTTTGTGTTACCACCATTATGTAGTAGATACTAGAAATTTATTGCCATTTTCATCAAGATTAATTTACAAAAGGGGGTCTGGATTTGACTTGCGAGTGTTTAGATTGACATGAGATAGAAAACGTTGACATTATTGTGTAAAATACTCAATTATGAATTCACGTATAAGAATTTAAGTAAATGATAAATGGACCTATTGCCCCCAAAAATACATTTTTATTGAATGAATTAGACTATAAATATATATGTATATAGGTAGGTAGTAAATTATAAATACATAAATCTTTTGTTGAAAATAGTGAGTTGTTGACAAGAAAATGATTCAGTTGAAATTATAAGCCAATCAACTAAATGGTTTTTATAATTTCACTGTAACCTACAAATTGACAAGATTTCCAAAAATTAGGCTCAAATCCTTAAACTTGATATAATTTAAAGAAAAAGATTTTGAACCATTAATGATGTATCTACTCATCGATGACATGACCTAAAAAAATTGAATGGTTTAGCCTTTTGTAAATGAAAACTAAACCGTTTATATAAATTATATCCTCTTTAAAATAATAATTTTAAATGACCACTACTAAAACTTATTTACCAAGTGATTCCATGATGGAAAAAAAGGTAAATACTCAATATGTACATGTAGACAAATTTTTCGAGGAATTCCAACTTGAATGATCTTGTAAAACTTGCACTACCATTGTAGAAAAAAAACATGCGGTTTTATAATTCTACCAGCCACAATCAACATTTTTTTTATTCTCTCTCTACATTTTATTTATTGCACAGACTGTGACGGCACGGATTTATCTTTTTACTCGCTTCATGCCTCAATAGATAATAATAAACATGCAAATTTTTTTTTTCTCTTTTTCTTTGTTGCCCTCTACTTACATCTCCCTCAGCATTTTTATACTTGAGCTATTTTGCGACTTATTTTGCAAAAAAAATCTCTATTTACAATAGTTTAATATCATTTGATTGCATATAGGTAAAGTATACAATCTCTGTAATTTCATTTAACCCTCAAGCATTCCTCATACTAAGGATACTCTCCCCTAAAAAATTCAGTGAACTTGGTTTTTATTTCATCGTAGTTTAACTACAGATACTTAAATTTTTTGGGCGAGTCTCTCTCTAGTCTGTCTCAAGTCAGATGTTTTTCTGTATGTCACACTACAAATCCACTTGGCTCAATTTAAAAAACTCTTTAGTACTAAAATAAAAATAAAAAAGTCTCAACACTTTACTTTCTTTGATATGTACAGTACACCACTATGTATGTTATAATGTGGCAGATATATAAAGTTGTAGAGTTTTAATGTAGAGTAAAATGCGTCAAAAAATAATATGAATGAATGATTCAAAAATAAAAAAAGAGTTGCTTTTCTGTTTGTCTTTTTAACTAACGTCACAAAAAAAAGAGTGAGGACTGTTTAAATAAATTCAAGTTTAATGTTTTTCAGTATACACCCCTGGGGAAAATTATCTTGTTAAATATACACACACATACACTCACACTACAGCTACAGCTAAACTAGTGGCTGTGCTTGTATTATAAATTTAAAAAATTTAAATATATAATATATACACATGTTTCTCAATTTCTTTCAAACCATTATCATTACAAACCAAAAAGCCACCACCAACAGCAAACCACGGCTTCCTTCTTTTAATTCTACAGATACAGTAGTCGTACGACTCCGCAAAAAGTTATTTGCGTACATTTTCTCTCTCTCGAAAGATTATTTACTTCAGTATTTACACTTCTCTCTCTCTCTCTGCCCATATTATTTTTATCTTGCAACAACATTCAACAAAACTCACCGTCATTCTCCCTTTCTCAATGTCCAAGATTTAATATAGACAAAACTTCTTTGGGGAAAATGACAAATATTTTTTCATTATTTTCCCTCCTCTACAGATAGTTAATTGTAGTTATGCCGGCTATATATAGAAAATTAAGCGTTTACATTAGAGCTTTAAACTTTTACAAAAAAAACTATTTTTTTCCGTGTATCTGTCCTCGTAAATTCTTTGTCAACTCAAAGTCTAATAAATATTCTAGGTAAATACGTTGGGTATTACAGATTGTGATTATTGCAAAAGAGTGCAAAACCAAAAGTTAAAAAAAAATGAAGGGAGGAAAGAAAAAAAATAACGACAAACGAATCAGTGTGTATATTTTATGGCTCATTTAATATTGGGCTAAGAGTTCTGACATGCAACAAGATGGAAAATTATTGCTTACATTATTCTTCAATGTCCATATAGGTATAAGATGGTTAGGGGAAAATATTTTAATCCTCTTATAAATATATATTCTTTCATCTTACACACACATTTGACTATACATATGACCATAGTATAGTACCCTAAATACATTTAAAAGTTAAAACTTGTTGCATAATACTTTTTTTTAACCAAAAAATTATTATTAAGTACAAATGTACATGTATAACTTTAACCAAGAGAAGTTTACACACAGAGAGAAATTAGACAAGGATTTGCATTTCAAATCTAAATAAATGAGAAATAGTATAAAAATTTCTACCATAAATTATGCCCAACAATAACTATAACTGTACTAATGTAGGATGAAATTGCGGAACGAGATGTTAAATTGAAACAAAAAAAATGATGCTCGTTTAACATGCATGGACGAGCAAAGATTCTTCTCCCCCATTCTTTTTATAAACTAATTTTATAACAAGTTAATATACTTAAATATTATCATTTTGAAGGACCAAATTTTCCCGTGAATCATGTTAACACACAGAGAGAGGGAGATGAGGAATAGTAAAATTTTTATTAAATATTATTTAAACTACATTTTAAACAGACACAGCTGGAGTTGTGAAGGCATGTCAAATAGAATTAAATTTTTTGTTGCAAATAATAGAAAATAAAAGTATCTTACATATTGTACATGTACAGTGTAATACTAAATAATAAAAAATTCATAAAAAAAACATTTTCAACAAAAGTACAAATAAAGCTTGAGCAATCCTAAACCAATTTTCTTTATTTTGACTTTATTTATTCTCCATTTGTACACTTATGAACGGCAAGGCACTCACAATGGACAAGGACAAAAAAATACAAGAGAATTCGAGACAATAGACTCACACCATGTTTACTCTAGCTTTGCTCTATTAAATACATGTAATATTATAGTATCCAACATTATTTTTCAAGTGGCCAGGGAGCCCAAGAATAATATTTGTTAAAAAAGGCGTATGTAGAAATAAGAATATTAAATGAAGGAGAGGAGGGGGCACATAAGTATACAAAGTATAGTGATATTCGTATATATATATATATATTTATTTAATCAGGATCGACTCATATGATTACATTTTATATAATAATTTACAAACTATTTATACTATAAGAAAGAGATATATTATTATGTCTTACATACATTATCAACAACAAGACAAGGAGATATGGTGACCATGCACTGAAAATGAATTCAATTGAAAGATTTCTGATGCATTCTCTCTCTCTCTGACTCTGACTGTGTGTGTATACTTAGAAGGTACAATAAAATTATGATTATTATGTGGACTGAAGGCAAAAGTGTATAAAATTGTATAAAATTTTTTTTTTTTGAGAGAGTCAAGTCGTGCAGCAAAAAAATAATATTTTAAAAAATGATTGGGAATGGGTCTGACATGTGTACACATTACGTATTTTTTATATATCGAGATATAATATAGACTCTCTCATGTCTCATGTCATGATTATGGTAAAAGGTGTGTGTGTGTGTGTAGTTTAAAGAATAACAAATACTTGAAATATGTTTAACATATTATATACACCCCTTCAAAATAACTCCATATATATAATTTCTATTAAAGATAGCTCATTCCAACATATTTACACATGTTTCTCTCTCTCTCCAATAGTCTGATTCACATTCATTAAAATATTATTATAAAGAAATTGTACAGTTAGAGATTCCTAAAGGATATTCAGGTGACGGCAGCCACGACATAAAACAAGAAAAAAAACATAGAGACCTACAGCCCCACAGCAGGGACTTTACTTTTTTTTTTAACTTGACTGGCCTCCTCTGTATTTAATTTGAAATTTCAATTGTAGTCTTATGATCAGTTGAATCATTCCAAAAAAAATGATTTATTATAATTTTTTTAAACTTACTTGAATGCCGTATCATCATAAATTTTTATTCATTGACTCAACTCGCACGATCTCCTCCTCTTGAGACTACACATGTCATTCTCTCTCTCTCTCTCTGTGACCACCAACTCCTCCCATCTCATCCTAATTGATTAAAAAAGAGAGAGAGGAGAAAAAAAAGTATTTTAATTCAATTAAGAAATTTCTATATATATATACTTTTGCCCAAGTAAAACATAATAAAAAAGGAGATGGGTTGTTGTTGTTCTTGTAATTTTTTTATGGAAAATGGAATCTTTATTTTTTTACTCAAATATCTGTATCTACCTACATGTTAATGTAGTACTGTGTGTACAAATCCTTAATTTGAAGAACAAAGGGGGATGTAGTCTATGATTATAAAGAAATTAATTAGCCGAGAATTCTTGAGAAGGAAGGTGTAAAGGAATGTAAAGGATAAGACACAAAAAAAATTAACTTCGTAACATGGTTTAAGTAGTGAATACATATCCGGAAGGAACTTTTTTTAAATAGGGCATGTCTTTATATAAACATATCTATGATTTGAACTAATTTATATTTTATTATGGTACAAGGAAACACACAGCCGGAGCTAATAGAGCTGACAAGGTTAAATGGGAGCAAATAATTACCAGCTCTAGTTTGTAGTTCTCCTTTTTTTCCCTTTTAACCATTTCCTCTTCTATCTTGTGGAATTGTGTGTCTATGTACTTGTTGAGTATCTGCACAAATTAATATTAAACTTGTATCCTGTTTATTTTATTATGCTAATAATATTTTTTTTCTTCATTATTATTTATTTTCATATTATAATAAATTTTTTTTAAATCTAAATCTATTGTTGTTTAATTGGACAAACCAATCCATATCAAAGATTAATTCTTGGAGAGTGGGGAGGGGGGATGCGGATGACGTCAGTGGAATTTTTATGTAAAAATATCTGTCAGATAGGGGAGGGAGGGGGGATATGAAAGAGAGATGAATAACAAATAACAAACAATTGAGTCAAGTCCAAGAAGACAATTTGTGATGTTAGAAATGACTTATATGGGGAGTTGGTCCACTTGCTCTTGTTAAAAAATTTTTTTCTCTTTCTTTCAAGAGAGAGACACCTTCACCCCCATCAATTTAGTCATTGAGATTTTTTGAGGTATTGAAAAAAAAGAGAATTGACTTGAGAGGCTGTGAATTGTCATTACTAAATCAAATGTAATAAAAACATGAGTAATGTCGAGAGGCCTAGAGCTGACAGCTGTCTACAGGGTAGAGTTTGATATAAATTAATAAATTAATTTACTCTGTAATAAACTTTTTTTTAAGTATAGACTAAAATTACAACAGGTACACACTCACATAGGACAGGACAGGACGGGACAGAATTGAGTTCAAAAAAAGTGTTAAGAGAATGTTCCTTATGTATCTTTTGTTAAATTGAATGAACGAAAAAATTCTTGTCCTGTGTGTGTGACTACCCCTGCAGAATCATTCATAATATGAATTAAGAATTACAAATGATGTTACAATATAACAAGATGATCATAATAATTAGCAAAGAAGTTGGAGAGAGAGGGAACGTGAACAGAAAACAGGAGGATTGTCTTCTATGGAAATTAAGAGAGAAGCTATTCTTTTTTTGCTATTAGATGTTTAGAAGAAGAAGAAGAGGACGAAAAAAAAACTAGAATGATGAGAAAAGTCGATAAAAGATTAACAGTCGTCAAACTCTTTGATAAGAGACGAAGAAGAAAAAAGAGTCAAGAACCAATTATTTGATAACATTTTTCTCCTTGTTCATAAATATATTCTATAGTAAATTTAATTGAGCTGAAAACATGTACTGAATTACAGACACATGAAGAAGAAGAAGGTTTTCTCGCTCTCTCATGTCGAATTATAATGATGCATGTAAAATTAATGTGTATTAATACATGTGAAATGATAAGGGTGGTGAGATGGTGATGATGATGTTGTTCAATTCATGATTAAAAATGATGATGATGATGCGTGGTAGTAGTACAGTTGTAGTTGTAGTAGTCATATAGTAGTAAGTAATATATAAAAAAAATCCTTCTTTTTTTATGAAATGATGCAATAGATTTTAGTTTTTAATGGAATCTAATAACCTCACAGGGTTACTTGACTTCGTGATGTTAGATTTTGTCATGTCGTTCCTTTTTTTCTGCATTTAATTTGATCATGTATAACACACATCACCGTCCTCCGTCAAATAAAGATACATTGAACATCAAAGACAAGAGAGAGAGAGAGAGGGTTGGGTGTGTGTGGATATAGATACAAAAAAAGATATTATTTTTTTATGTAATATTAAATCTACTACTACTACAGTAGACAGTAGGTACTACTACTCTACTTTTGTCCTCTATAACAATAAATAAAAAAATCCCAATTAGACTCAACTCCTCACCTCAACGATTAATTTTCCTATAAATATATTAACAACGACGTATGGGTCACTAAAAAATTATAGACTTGTTTTTTTCCTTCTCTATCTTTTATTCTTTCTTATCTTTAGTCTCATGCTGCCGGCTTTTTTCTCTTATCTTGAGATATTAAGTCACACA
Organism: Arrhopalites spinosus; assembly: GCA_034700945.1. Classification (NCBI taxonomy): domain Eukaryota; kingdom Metazoa; phylum Arthropoda; class Collembola; order Symphypleona; family Arrhopalitidae; genus Arrhopalites; species Arrhopalites spinosus. The sequence continues at coordinate 49,008 of JAQIVZ010000543.1, read as the reverse complement.
GTCATAGACTGTAATCTCCTTTTATTTCATGTTTTTTTACACAGAGAACATATTTACTCGTGTTAAAAAGGGGTAAAAAAAATTAACGTTTCCGCTTTGTGTCATAATTATTAATAGGAATCAATGGAATGAATGTAAAAGGAATTTAAAAAATAATAATAATATTTTTAATACAGTTGCACCCTTCTACTCTATATTTTACCTGACTCCAACTCAACACCTCCACCATTTTACTCCTTTTTTTAACACAGACAAAAGTCATACATAATGAGTATAGAAAATTATTAATGAGTTTTGACTAAGAGAGAGAGAGAGGCACAATGAGAAATTAAAATATATGTCTAGCTCACACATGTACATTTTTTAAACATTTATTTTCTATTTTATAATAAGAGAGTAAAAGACTATTATTATAGAAAGAGTATTATATTATTTAAATAGAGGTAAAAAAAATTGTTAATTCCTGTGGGAAATATTTTGGAGCGTCATTCTCTCTCTCTGTCGTGGGTTTGTGCAATATTTGTCATATATTATCAAATGTTTGTACGTTTGTTAAAACTTTTTCTCTCTAGTCAATTTCCACCTGCTGCTGATCCTGTTGCTCTTGGCTGAGTATTGCCTGTGTGTGTCTCCCCAACCAAAAAGACAAAAAAAAGGATAGAGAATATGACGAACGAGTTGACGGTTTCGTAAAGAGAGAATTTTTGCACTGTATCTGTACTACAGTACAGATACCACCAGTTGTAGAGTAAAAAGTGCATTGCAATTTTTATTGCACATCATCATCATCCCCCTTGTGTGCATATTATTGTGATTTATTGCCTCGCTTGGATGGTTAAAGACTCGACACACACACACAGATGGATAAAAACAGAATACATAAAAAAACCAAACTCCCTTTCTTGTTGCACCTTTCATGAATTTTAGTCTAGAAAATTTTGGTCCTCGACTAAGAGTCTCTCTCCTCGTTATCTCTTTAACACAGAGAGAGAGAGAGAGAGAGAGATTGGGCTTTGACTTTGGCTTTAATTCACAATTTTACCGTTTGTGTCATATACCACCTTTTTTTCAAGTTGCATGTTACAATGCCTATCTCTACACTCTACTTTCGTTCTTTCTTAACAAAACAACTTAACTTATTACAATGATATACATTATAGAGAGAGAGATACACGATAGGAGAGAGAGAGAGAAAAACGAGTCTTTGATATGCTGCACTGTATAAAACTCATCTTAATCTATATTGCTAATAACTTGACTACCTATGCTCTCTCTCTCTCTCTCTGTCTGTTGTTATTTGATTTTTTTTCGCATGTACACACAAGTAAATATATACATAAGGATTATAATAAATTTTTTTTCTTTTTTGTATTCTAGTTTTCTCAGCATGAATTCAATGTAGGATTGTTATTGTTACTCTTGTTAACTCTAACAGAGAAGACGAGATAGAGATACTTGGGAGTACTCTGTACATTTTGTACACTGTTTTTTTTCTTCTCTTTACCTTGTCGTTTTCCTTGTAGTTTGTTAGATACTCATGTTTGATGTTGATGTCTATGAGAAGAAACATTACGAGCTTGAATTCTCTCTCCTGTAAATTGCCATAATGGCATAGAACTCTCTGTGGGATAGTTTACTAGCACTCTCTCAAGTCAAACAACAGTAGTCCATGACTCAGTCTACACACAATCACAAAAATACAAAACATAAAGCTTCCCCATCTTACTACACATTTTGTCTCTCTCTCTATCTACATAAAGAGAGACATGAAGATACGAGGAGTACAATTTGATGAATTTAAAAGTTTAAATAAAATAACATATATAGTATGTAAGTTGTGTTATTTTATTATTTTTTTTATTTTAACTACCTGTTAAAATGATCTTGTGGTCATAATATCTGTACAGATAGAGAGAGACTTACTCGTAGTTTTGTACATGTTTTTTTCTTGTCTGTCATGTTGAAATTGGTCAGAGACTGACTGTACAAGAAGAGGAGGATATATATTAGACTTACGATTAGATATTAGAGTCTAATATAGTTATGAACCAAGAGGAGGAGGAGGGAGGGGGGATTGAAAGAAGGGAAAGTAAGGTCCTTATGATTATAAGTATTACATGTAGTACATAAAAAGTATTTGATATAATGAGTGTGGGATTTTAAAACTTTTGTACATGTACAGTGTGTTACATTAGGAGACTAGGAGTATTAGAATTTGCAAAAAAAGTAGTAGTCGACTGTCGATTGCATAATGTTTTTTTTCCTCTTTTTTTACCTGTTCAGGTATAAGCCATACTACACAACTAACACACTATAGAGAGAGAGAGAGAATGGCTTCTTCTTCTCGTGTTTGATATGAATTAAATGTTTTTGTGTGAACTCGTTAGTCATGTATGTATGAGGGTGATGGATAGTTTTTATATGACTATTTGAGAAGGATTGGATTGGTGTTGTGTCTTATCTTGTTGGTTAGTTTTTGCCATATGTACCTTCCATCTCTTTCCATGCTTGTACACTTCTCAACATTCATGTTTATTATTTTTTTTGGTGCTGTGCTTGGTTGAGGTACGCGTTGAGACGATGGGCTTGAAAAGAGTTTTCCAAAGGATGCCAATAAATGCAAGTTCTTGCTCCTTATGGTGAGCAAGGTGAGTCGTCTTACGGAACACTGAACACTTTCGAATGACCGACTTTTTCTCTCTTTACTCTATATTTTTTTTATACCCCCTATTATCTCCTTCTTCCTTTAGTCTCTGGCTCAAGTCAGTGGAAGAAGACACTCGAGACTGACTGAGGGACTCTTGTAGAAGAGCCGCTTTAGTTTATTTTTCCCATTTATTAATTTTTTTTCAATCAATTTTTCATACATTCTTCCTACCTCAATCTCTATTTCCCCCTTCGTTACTTCGTATCAGTAGAAAAAGGAATTGATTTTCTATTGTCATTGTCATTGCCCCTCACATGAGATCTTTTACTGATACTGTCTGATTTGGGATTGACTTATTGTTAGAGCCTCAGCTTCAGCTTCTTGTCTTGTCGATTAGTCAAGTCTTGGGAGGAGGAGGAGGGTTTTTTTTGCAAAAAATTAATTAATTTTTTTGCAAAGTCTTTGGGGGTTCAGTAGCGGTAGCCCGGGACGGTCGGGCGATGATTCTGTGAGGACGACCTTGGAGTCCAGAGGGGAATAATTTAGCTGGGTTGAGGACTCTTAATTTTTTTCGGGGTCCTTGCTATACTTTTTGTATGAAAAGGGAAGTTTTGACTGTATCTTTTATTGGACTCCACCCTGACCACACCTGAGCCCCAGGAGGGGGTTTTCGTCTCCTTCTATTTCTCTCACTGAACTATCTCTATCTCATAACAAGACATATAGACACATAAGTACACATAGAAGGAGAGTGAGAGAGAGACGTATACACACAACAAGAGTAGTCTTATACCTTTGCTATTTTTCTGCCTTTTTTTTCTCTTGTTGTCTTCTTATTTTTGCTCCTTGACGGTGGGGGTACACCACGAGAGCAGAGAGCAAGTGTGTGCCAGTGAGCCAGTGGTCATCATCATCATCGTGGTGGATTTTTTCAAACACGGACAACAACTGATTCCTTTTTGACTCTCAATCCGCACTCGTGCGGGTGATCCCCCCTCTCTCTTCTTTTTTCTCCAGTGAGATTTTTCATCCAGGAGTTGAAAGTGTAGTGTTGTGTGTTTTGTGTAAAAATTTAATTTTTTCTTCTTTTTTTACCATTTTGGAAATTCATCATGGATTTGTTCCTGATTGCCCTCCTCACTCTGTCCAGCACCATTACACTGGGTAATATTTTATTTTACAATTTATTTATTTATTTTATATTTATGTACTCTCTAAATTTCCATCCTCATTTTTTCTTTTGACAATTCAGTACTTTAACTTTACAATTAATTGAATTGTAAACGTTATTATTTTATAGAGCAAATTATATATTTTTTCCTACTATTTTTTTCATCTTCTTGAAACAAGTAAAAGATTCGAGTACATTATACATTACATTGAAATGTTTCATGTGTAGAGTTTTAAATTTCATAGAGAAATTTTTTAAGTGAAATTTATTGACTGTTGAAAGTTTTTCCTAGATGAAGAGAACAAGTGTATAATTTTATTGTAATAAATATTATATTATAGATATTTTAGCATTTTTTTTCTCGTGTTGAAACAGTAAACAGTTAAATTAATAAAGTTAATTTTTTTTTGTCTTTTGTCTCTCTCTCTCTCTCTTCACAACTTGTCTTGACTGACATTGATAAAAATGTGTAAAGGTGAACTTAATGTTTTTTTAAAAAATGCAGAAAAAAAGCAGAAAAGTTGGTTAGTCACAAACAAACAAAATAAAAAAGGTCCCACAAGGAGAGAGAGAGACACGTTGAAGCGGCATTCTCACAAGAAAAACATTTTTGTTTGTCTTTAAGTGAGGCCGGAGATGAAGATGGCAAGCAAGAGCGAGAGAGAGAGAAGAAGACATGAGAGCTAAAAAAAGTCATAAAAGTCTTTGTAAAGTTGTTACTCATGAGTAACATGATAATTAATATCATCATTTTTATTCTAATAGACATGAATGAGAGAATTAGAATTTTTACAGTTAAAAAAAGAGTTTGCATGATTAAAAAAAAACTTTGAATAAATTTTTTTAGTACCGTTTGTTCCAATTTTAGTCAGAAAACTGTTGAGGAAATTGTGGACAAGGACGTTGTTCCTTCCAAGGATGTGTTAAATGTGTGTGTGTGGCGTGTTGGGAGTACATGTGTCAGTTTAATGTGTGCATAGAGGCTCACCTTGAAGGACCGTGTTGAGCATTCACAAGAATAGAAAGGAGTATTATTATTATATATTATGATGACGCCCTTCTACTACTATTGCTCAATCCTGAACTGATTTATTAATATTTTATCTCGAATTATTATTTTTTCTCTCTCTCTCTCTTATGTCCATCTCTCATTCGTCATTAGTGAGTACATAAATATAACATGTAGATATGTATACATAATAATATTGATGTTGATTTTTTTTTTGCTTTATTTTTTGGGTGGGGACCCTATTTTTTCCAATTGGATTCTTGTTGTTTTTTTTGTGCCATGTGTGTGTGTGTCTGTGACTCTATTTACCTGTTGGGCTTTTTCGTTTTTCGTTGATGACTTGACAGCCAGGAACAATAATCCAGTAGCCACGAATTTTACATGCCCAGAAGAGTTTGGATATTTTCCACATCCGGAAGACTGTAGTCAGTACTATGTTTGTGTTTTTGGTGGGGCTCTATTAGAGTCATGTACAGGGGGACTCATGTACTCCCATGATCTTCAAACATGTGACTGGCCACGTAATGTCCTTTGTCAAGGAAATAATACTGGCTCCAGTCTAGATGGAAGTAATACTAATGTCCGCGTGGACACTCAACGGGAAGTGAGTGGTCAACAACAACAACGTGACAATAGTTATGATAGGGATTATATTTCAGTTCGAGATGATCAAATTATTAATCAACGTGAATTGGAGAATCCCATTAGTGTCAATTTGAGAGATTCTCTCACTCCAACTGTTGTACAAGTACAGAGTACCAGTCCTAAGTACACTATTCGATTTCAAGATGATAATCAAGCTGATGGATCCAGACTTGGACGATCTTATGAACAAAATGTTCCAAATTACAAGGATGAATTGTACGCCGTGGGAAGGTTTGATTTTTTGATTTATTGTATTATTTTTAATATTTTATAAGTATTTTATTATCATTTTCTATTATAAAATTGCATATAAATAATATTATTATTGGATGGGTGGATGGGGTTATATAAGTATTATATTATTATTTATTTATAACCCTTCACTAATTGTAAATACGCCTGTAAAATGCCTTTAAGCCTGTACATACATTATAACATTAAGAGCAATTTTGGAAGCTTCTTGTTGTTTTGTGCACACCTCAATTTATGTTTGACATTGACCGCTTGTTTATATTTCTTTTAATATGGGCCATATTTTCATCATGGTCCGGTGACTCACTCCTTCACTTTCTGTTTAGTTATTTACTCCATTTCAAATTGTATAGCTAGTATAGAGAGAGAGACTTTTAGGGGTCGAGCTCACCCGGGGCTTATTGTTGTTTACATGAGACAACAACAAAGATGAAAAGTTGTGTACGGGGTCCTTCATTTTTGGAGAAAATAATTTTCAATGGTACTTATGACAGTTAACTTTTGTGTGTGAAGGTAGTGTAGGTGGGTCTTGATTTAATTTTAGAATTTTTAGATTGGTTAGGGAAATGTTTTTGGGGGCTATATAGATACAGATACAATTTTCTAGAAGAGCATATTGGTACCTTTATATATTAAAATTAAACAAATGTAGAAAAGTTCCATCCGAGTACCCATTTCGTTCGTCTTCTTCTTAATGTGTTTGTATTTAATATGAGAATATATAATACAAGAAGAGTGTAAATTAAGAGAGAGAGATATGCTCCAACTTCCAACCAAAACTTGGAGTTAAACAAGTACAAAAAAGAGATACTAAAAATTTGAAGAGAGTCAAGTGCTCAAAGTGCGTAATGAAATACATCGTAAAGTTGTTCCATTATTAAATTTTATATGATGAGCTCAATGATGACATACTTGATGACTTTAATGAATGCTATAATATTATGATATGTATGTATCTCTCTACATTATAAATAATACCTTGTGTACAAAACACCTCATAAATGAAATGATGATCGTTCAGATTCAGATCAAAGAAAAAGATTGATTTCGAAGGTGAAGTAAAAAAAAAGTAACCATCTAAAAGCTTTGGCCGTGGAAGAGAAGCAATCCTTTTTTATTTTCATTGACAGTCAGTCATTTCTATATCGATAAAAATTCTCTTTTTTTCTGTTTTTATTTACACAACCATATATTTTATTTTATGTTGTTTTTTTTCATTTTTATTTTGCCCATGTAATTCTTCACTTTCGGATTTTCTATTTTTTAAATATTATTTAATTTTTTTTCATTTTATATGGGGAGAAAGAGACTACTTACAAGATGTAACGTTACAGCTTATACAGCTAAATATTACATTACAATTCCTTTGATGGGGTTCATGTCTCAGTTAAATATTTCTTGTATTAAAGTTTAGTTTTCTTTTGAAAATGAGTTTTAATTTGGAAGATTCCTTCATAAATGAAATGGATTTATAATTGGTTGAAAACAAAATTTAATAATATCACACAATAGGCTTGTAGGATATGTTATACTTTTTTTGAGAGAGAAGAAAAAACTAGTTTGAAATTCACTTTCTTCCAATATTATCACGTAGTGTCTACTTAGTTAAAGACCTAGTGGTTTTTAAAAAATCATTTTTAAACACTCAGTCTTTCATTATTAACGCTCTTGGCTTGAAATGAAATAATAAAAAAAAAGTAGAGAGTTTCCGTGAAAGAAAAATGAAAGGATAAAAAAATAAAAAGAATATGAGACAAATTTTTGGTTGTTGGTGGTGGTGGTGCAATAGTAAATAAATACATCTCTAAGTTTAGACATTTAAAAAAGAATATCATGTACACAATATTTAGTTACATATTGAAATAATATGGACCTCTTTTGTTAATCGTGTTGTTTAAAGAGTTAACCATTTGTACCTAAAACCATCGTAGATAATTGTGTCATTTAAAATCATCACATTACATTCACCAAAGCTAAATATGGAATCAATTTTCAAATTGATTACTATTATACATTATTTCGTCAATCTCTTTCTCTCTCTCATTCTAGTTTGTCGTATAATATATACCTCATTACCTATTCTTGTAAAGATAAATAATTATTCTTGATAGAAACACATAGAAAAATATTATATATTTAAACATTATTTAACTTTCAGTTTCAATCAACCTCCAGGCCATTCCACAAAATTTTTATAATAATACGAGTAAATATAATATATAGACAAATATGTAGTAGAACAAAAGGACAAGTTATTACGATTATCTTAATTTTTTATTCCTTGAATTCCCATTAACCATCTCTATTAATTATAAATTAAACAGTTAAAAAATTATAATAAATGAACAATTATATATTACACGTGATACATCTTTTGGTTATAAATAACGTGCGAGAGTCAAGGAACACACAAGAAAAAGAAATTAATTTTCAAAGAGACTTTAATTTGAATATATTCATCTTAATTTTTTTTCCATTTTTTAAAGAATTTATAAACTAAATTAACTAGTCCAAACACGTTTATGGTGTTTCCCAGAATGCAGAAGGTTTTTAAAAGTTTCTTTCAAGTTTACAGCAGAAAAAAAACCATTATTTTTGCTTGCTTCATGTTAATATAAATATACTTGTTTTGTTATATAATAATGATAATACTAGAGAGGAGACAAGGTCATTTAAGATGCAGTTAGATGGTAATAATATATATTTTATTTAGTATTAACTTGCCAATACACAAAAGTTAATTAGGTAAAAAATTACAGTACAGATATGTACACATGTACAATTTCTCTCTCCCAACTTAAAAATGAAAATGAAGAGTTATGATGAGATAATGAACAAGCAGTTTTTTTTGGAAAAAACAGATAACATGAATTTGTTCCATGGTTAAAAGAACAAGAATAAAAATACAAAAGTTGTCTCAATAAATCTAATTTGTACATGACAAAAAAACATTCATAGAATTAATCTATATTGTATTACATTCTTTTTAAATGTGTTCAACAATAAACATGCCAAGTCTATTATATGTAGTGAGTCTAGACCTGACTTGCTAAGAATGCCAATACATAAACATTACATGACATATGTAATGTAATAAACATTATTATTATAAATTTGATACAGAAGGAAAATAAAAATTGAAGATGCAATTAATTTTATGCTTGTAACTTTCAATTTTCATCATGATGATGATCCACTGAGTCTCAAAACTGTTTTTTTGTCTATTTGTCCTCTCTGGAATTTAGTGAGTGTAATAGTAATAGCACAATATAATTAAAATTAGTTTGGTCGAGGACAACGTAATTAACATGCAGTTTACTCGTACTCTATATGGAAAAACGGGATTACAAAATAATGATAATTGAACATCATGTAAAAAAAATATTTTTTTTGACTTTGCTCATCATTCCATCACGTATCATCATCAACATTAACCAATGAAGAAAATTATTTCTCGGGTTTTTTTTAATAGTACCTCTTATCTAATAGAGTCAACCTAATTCAAAGTATTGAATAGCCTATAATCTCTTTTTTATTGTTTGACTTAATAACTGACAAGAAAAAAAAGAAGAGAATTTTGACAAAAATTGAAATCTCAAAAAGCCAAAGCGTCAAAACAAATTAAAGACCTCTTGAAAATTTATTCCACGTTCAATCCATTACCCCATACAACACACACACACAGAAGAGACTCTTTCTCTCTCTGTGAGAACTAAATGTTTGTGTAATATTTTTATAATTATATGCTAAACTATGATACATGTACGATCTAACTAATGCACCAAGTTAAATTCTATTGACGACTCATTGCGTTAAAAAGAACAAAAAAAATGATGATGGTAGTATACATTTAATGATACATAATGAAAGTACAAGTTTGTATATAAATTAAGTCGGTGAGAGAGAGAGAGAGAGAAGACAAAAGGAGAAGAGAGAGATAATTTGAAAATCATGAATAAAAAAAAAGGATAACAAACGGTAAAAATTGTAATATTTTTCTAAGCTAACGATTATTGATAATTTAGTCAGGTCAAAATATAATATCATGTACGAAAGAATGATTTTAATCATCATTGAGAATATTATAAAATATTACTTTTTAAAAAAGAATCTTTTACATATTAAGAATATATACACAACCCATTCTGTCTTGACTGTTGAGTGTATGAAAAATAAGAGTTGACGGATATGGATAAAAAAGGATTGAAAATAAAGAGATGCTGTTGTAATCAAAAACCCCTCGTGTCATGTTCGTACCTGTTCATAGTTAATATAAACAGTTGTACAGGTTAAAGTGTTTGGAGCTCTAGTTATATCACATTTCATCTTTCAACATACTTTTACAGTATCACATCTTATAAAAAAAAAGTAAGGCTCTGCCCTGTCTGTCCATTAACAGTTTGTTAATATTAATATTTTGCAAGAAAGAAAAAGGGCAAAAAAGATTATTAAGGACGACAGAATAATATTTTGTAGAAATAGGAATCAAGTTTGAAAGTTGAGAAGAGAGAAAAATCAACTCATGTTGTATGAGTATATTCTGTATTGTGTATAAATAAAGTACTAGTAGATAAATAAAAAAAGATAGATAAAAATATTTTAATTTTTCTACAGGCGGAACCACTATCCCCCCTCCTCTTTATTTATCCTCAATTCTCGAGATCACAAAGAATAAATATATTGGAAAGGTGAACTATATCTGAAATGTTGGGAAAATGCATAAATAGAGGAGTAGGTACGCAGTACGAGATGAATAATGAATTGTCTATTGATAATAGAGAAATGGGTGTAAATTTGGTGTTATACTTGCAATTATTCATGTTTGGAGATTTAACTAATAAAAATAATTTAGACTAGTCTACATAAGGATGATAGTGTTCGTTCAGACACGTTCATGGCACATGGTTACTCCAGTTAGTGCCGGGTTAGAGAGAGAGATAATATAAGTAATATCAATGTTGATATTGTAAAGATACAATTTTTATATTATTATAGGCGTGGTCGACACATGGCCAAGTAATTTGCTCGATTTGACATGATGAAGAGTCGTCACTAGTCACTAGTGAGACTAGTCGCATAAGATTAAACAAGTCCATTGACGAAATGATGACTGGCTGTGCTACTCTTAAAATATTGATCAATTTTTCCGTCTTTCATTTTTTTTCTTTGACTACCAAATAAGCCCATTAAACAATAATTTTGACACGAAAATTAATGAGTACAAGCAAGTTTAATTGTAAGACTCCAATTTATATATCTCTCTCTCCCTCTCAAATATTTTGATAATTAAATAAACTACAACATTGTAAACAATTTGTACTAGATACACCCATTCAACAAAAAAAAATTATGTACATAAATATTAAATTAATTGTAAATTGTAACTTACTCTTTTTTTTGTTTTCAAACCTTGACATTGTTTTAATTGGTCAGAATGATTTGTCATTTGAAATGGAGGGATAAGGTAGGAAATGATGATTTAAATGGTCATGTTTTACAAGTCCATTGTTTTTTGAGGACATTTAAGAATGATATTTCCCCTTTTCACCTCTTCTCATAATGACATATGGACAGTCATCATTGTTCTTCAAAAAATTTCCTTGTCTCATATTACATTGTCCATATGTATCACTTGTTTATGTATATGACACAGATAAGGTTATTGTGTTTCATTTTAGTTTGTTGTTTGAAAGGGAAAGGGTTTTTGTGTGTCCTGTCAAAAATGTGTTTTGTTTTCAATATAAATAAAAGGTAAACTATTGAAAAATTTTAAACTAATAATTCTCACAACCACCAATCCACCACCATCACTAAAATAGAAAAATAACAATAAATATGTCTCTTTTGTAAAACTGTTAAAATCCTTTCTCTCTCTCTCTCTGCATTTTCTAGTCTTGTCTATTTTTCTCTCAGACCTGTCATGTTGATACTTGTAAATAAATAATACTCTGTTAACTTTATGAATGAAGGACATTTTATATTTACAAGGTTTTTTTTGTATCAGAGAGATATAATATTTCACTTTTGTCCGAGTTCAAAATAGTAAAAATAAAATACTTGAGTTTTTTTCTGTCAATTCCCTCATTTTTTTCAAATCAAGGTTATACACGCGGAAATAGAATTATATCCTCTATTAATTTTAATGTGAGTCTAAATGAGTTTTAAACATCTCTTTTTTCATATATGTATTACTTAATACCATCAAATTAATACAATAGTGTACAGAGTACAGAGAGAAATAAAAAAATGGTCAAAGGAGATTATAATTTGTGGGATAAAACCAAAAAAAATTATGTTGTTTTTAATCCACTTGAATTAAAATTATACACGTCCTATATAAAAAAAAGTACAAGAGAGTGAGATTCGTGGACTTTGACCGGATCAAATTAGTAAATAGAGACTGTTAACTAATAATGTGTATCATTTATTAACAAATTACAACACAACAAAGCCGGTAGTGTCTACATTTTTTTGAGAAGTCAGACAATTGAGGCTTATTAGCGTGTAAATTTGTTTAGGGTATATATAGCCTATATTTAATATCTCAATGAGTTTACAAATACAGAGAGAAGGTGTCTTGTCTTGTTAAAATGTACATTTGTAAAATTAAAGTCAAGATTATTATCACGTTTAAATAATACACAATTCATTCTTTAAATCAAATACATACAACATTGAAAGAGAGAGAGAGGGGGGATTAGGTATGGTCCAATTATTTTAAAGGTTCTTTTGTTACACGATGAGAGAGAGAAGTTGAGACTTTTAAAAATGATAAAGTCCCTTTTTTTCCTTTTAAAAAAACTCCATACAAAATATATTCACATATTTATTTTTCTTATTTAGTTTTTATGTTGGTGACTGCTACAACTCAGTACATGCCTTGCCTATGTTTTTATGTATTGTAATTGTATGTATAGCATGTATTTTTTTAATATAAAAGAGATGGTCGTCATCGTCACAAAAATTCCCTTGGTTTCTCATTACAATTTTACTTTTAATTCCAACTTCAATGTTGAACATGAGGAATTATAAGCCTATGTGTGTGTAACTTTTACTGTTTAACTACTTTGAGAGAGAGAGAGGGGGAGAAAAAATCCTCCTTTGCCATTCACTTTGACTTGGAATGGTTAATCTCTTTTCCCTCTCCTTTGCAAGTACACAAGTCTTAAGACTTATAATAATAAATAAATAATGAAATGGAAATGCACGACCCATAAGAAACCCATTGGAATGGTTGTATGTAGAGTATTATAACTTTATACACAGATAGACAACAACAACAAGAAAAAGTCAACCAGCATACACCTTTTTTTTATGCAGTCAACATTGCACTGAATTGCAGCAATAAGTCAATGCAATGGTACGATTAGCACAATTCAATTTACAGTCCATTATAAAATCTTAAAGGAGAATTTATTTTTTTACATACATGCACATGCCTTGTACATATTGTACACACACACACACATGTGTGTTGTGTGTGTGTAATAGTTTTAAGAACACAATTCACCATGAAGAGGTGAGCACATTCCTTTTTTATACAAGAAAAAGAGCATGGCGATTAGGTGTGATTATTGATAGTAATTATAAACGTTCCCTATATAAACCCTACCTATTCCCCCCCCCCTCCTTCTTTGCTCTCTACTGATACCTGTACAGTTTTAATTTATATATTATTATTACATTAGTCAATTTTTAATTCTCTCTCTCTTTGTAGTTTGTGTACACTGTCACTGTACAGGCACAAGTGTACACTTGTACTGTGTACAGTAAAACCTTTAAAGTAACGGTGGAACTTTCAAGGGGAAGGCCTTTAAGTATTATTTTGACCACAATTTCTTTAAAAAAATTGATTCCCTCTGTTTTTTTAATAGGGACAATGCTAGCAAGAGACATAATGATAATGTTTAAAAATTTTATGAATTTAATGATGACTTTCACTAATATCCCTCGTTTTCAGTGCTAAACAGATTAATTAGTTTAACTTTAGTGAGAACGTCCTCAACCAATATTGTGTCTAATAGACATTCAATAAATAATTTTTATTATTATTACTTTGTATTCTCTCTCTCTCTCTTCAATTCTTTAATTCTTTGGGTAGGTCCAAAGACTCCAATAGAGCCCAGGAGCCCAACCCATCAAATTTTTTTCCCAAAGTTAAATCAATTTTTTTTAATTTGACAAAAAGAGAGCCGATTATAATTATAATATTGGTATAGAGTTAAAAAGAGTTAAAATACTTTTTATGTACATGTATGCAATGTTTGACTGTATATTTTTTTAATAGGGAGATGTAGTAAAATAGTTATTTTATTTATTTGTAACAGTATTTGATGGAGATAAAGATAAAGGAGGAGGAGGAGAGAGAGCAAGTTTATATTACGAGCATTTTGATTTCATTTTAAACTTGCACATTATTTAATAGGCTACTAGTCATTTAGTTATTTCACGCCAACGCCACTTACCCAAATCCTGTTCCTGCAACGTGTCCAATGTGTCTCAAAAAGACTTGATTTTTTTTTATTTTACTATTTGTGCACGTAATTCTGTCAGTCAACTTTTTGGTGCTTGATGTAGGTATGGGCACATGGGGTCTCCTCTCATAAAAAAAAAGTTTTGTTTGAACAAACTCATACCACCAACCTGCCTATTGTAATGTACAATTTTATATAGTTAGCTATACATACATACAACCAATATAATTTAAGTGAGCGTTCAACTTTTACAATTAAACTTACAACAGGACTACAGTCCATTACTTAGACAAACAAAAAAGTTTTGTATAGAAATTTTCGGAGAAATTCGGACTAAGAGTCAATGAACACATTATGAGTCTCTTGCTTAGTTGTTAAAAAAAATTTAATATTACTTTACTTTAACTTTTTGTATTTATCAGAATTCTTTTTTTTCATCATCATCATCTTGTTGTTATATTATACCACTCACTGCCATTCTGTGAGAGATCCAGCTGTGCCTTTTCTTATTAATGCTCTTTATTTTATTTTTTTTGAGTGAGATCGTGGTTGAGAATGTCTCAAAAATGAAGAGAAAAAAAAGGAAAATGTGGACTAAAAACAAATGAAGGACTCTCCTTCATTTATATTATTTGAAAAGTTTTCATTTTTCATTTAGGTGGTATGTATTTAAGTAAGTATATTACAGTTACAACAATAGATACAGATACGAGGGTAATATTTTTGTATAATATTTCATGTCGACACGTAATATTTTATCCAAAAACTTTCTTGTCTCATGGAATGGACCTAAAAATAATAAAGGGACAAATATTTGAGGGGGAGAAAGCTTATCTATTCGTGAAATCTATTTTTCCAAAAATTTTTCAACATGAAAATTTTGGTCATTTGATCACTCATTGTGACACTCAGATTGGGAAAAACAAGCATGACGTGCTCAAAAGAGTTTCGGCTTTAAATTGTTGAAGGACAAGGAAGGAGAACAGAGAGCGGAGGACTGTAATATATCAAAAAGTGGGGAGACAATTGAAGTGAGGACCACACACCCAATTATAATGGTCTAGTTTTCCATTTTAAAATTATTATTATGCAGTCAAGTTCATTGGCGACTGGACACACTACAATTGGAACTGGACACAGTCAAAGGATTGGATGAGAAAAGAAAGATAAGAAAATGGAAATGACCATGCATATTTTTAAAATGAGTTTCAATTTCACTTTGACTCCTCCTGGAGAATTCCAGGGGCAAAGAGAAAAAGTTTCAAATGTTCAATGACAATTCAACAACAAATTAGGATTTACTTCTATACAATTGACAATTGTACACAGATATCACGTGAATAACAATACGTTGAAGCCTCATTTAACATTACCATTACAAATGATTCATATTTTTAGAAATTTTTCTCCAGCCTTTCTTCTCATTGTTGTCCCCATGTCCTTTAACATGTCCTCCACTTCATTCTTTTGGAAAGACTCTTAAAAATCCATAAATAAGTTTTGAACTTCAAAATTATGTTTTGCTTCCGTGTTTTCCTTGTCTTTTTTGCACCACTTGTGTACATATTTTTCTTTGTAAATTTATGTACCAGTACATAAAATTTTGTAGACAATAAGTTAATTATTTATTTTTGATTGTTTTTAATCACAAAAATAATAATCATTAAAATAGAGGAGGGGAGTTATAAAATAATGAAAAGTGAGACAAGGAGTCAATTATAAATCTTATAATTGTTTGGCCTACTAAAATAATAAAAGAAAAAAAACGTTGGGGAATATATAAGTTAATAGAAAATATATTATTCAAGGAACGTGTTTTATGTAATTTATAATTTACTTCCCAATGAAAGAGAGGTTGAGGTTGTCCCACTCTTTTATTATGTAGATCCATGTTAGTCTGTACTACAGAAGAGTTTTAAGACTTGGAAGAAGAAGAAGAATAAAGAAGGGAGGAGGAGGGGGTGAACCTTTTGCATAACAATGAGTTTACTAAAGCGCCAAGTTGGCAATGAATTGGTTTTTCGACTCTTAATTTGCGGACAAAGGAGGAAGGCAAAAGTTTTTGTGGCGGCTGGCTGGCTGGGTACTCGTGAACAAAAGATGTCTTGCTAGCGTAAATAATTTCAAGAGAGGCTATACTACTTTGTCACAGTTTTCAAGTTGGAAAAAATCATTTTTTTATGTGTCTTAGTCACACACATCCCTTACTAATATGTACATACATATAGAGCAAAATATTAGGTAGATTTTTGTGCCTTTTGTTTTCTCATGTGATATGGGCGGAGGTGTATCTCAGATACAGTATCTGTAATAGATGTGATGGGGAGAGATTAGTGTGGAGTTTTAAAGGATAAAAAAACTAGATTTGTGTAACAATGAAATTCATATTATGTAGTTTGATACTCAAATTAATGAGACAAAGAGAGGATGACTGGAGCCATGTGACTTTAGAAAAAAAAGCTTGCCCAACAAATTCTTTTATTTTTTGTATTTATAGTAGATTGAGTAGTTTTGAAAACATAATTTTAATATTTAAATAATTTACATAAAGGAATGTGGCGACGGAATGGGATGAGCCTCTTAATTTTAATTGCTTATTTTTTATATGCTGAGACTTGCACAAATTTTTGCTAATTTGACGACAGACTCTCTCTCTCACTTAAATTGCACATAACAACTACAAATACAACTTTTTGACCACAAAAATTGACGAACCGACACGTTAAAAAACTATTTAGAGGGAAAATTCGCCAAAGACGGCAAATCCATGGTCCACACCCGGGTGTGGACACAATGTACCCACCCTCACATTGGCGACAAAGAGACTTGACTTGGGAGGACATGAGCTATGCAAATCATCACAGACTTTACAGACCTGTTGTTCAACCGTTGGGTAGGTATGTTCCTCAACATCAACATCATATTCATCAAAATCAAATACTTCAACAACATCAACAACAACAGCAACAGGAGAAACAACAGAGAATTCAACAACAAAGACTGCAACAACATCAGCAACAACAAAATCAAAAAAATCAACAAAATTATAATCAACCAATGATTGGATTTCATCGGGATATTATCACACCACATCGACTAACAGTACCGAAACCACCTCCTCCACACATAAGGACAACTCGTCCACCTTTAAGGATACAAAATAGTCATACACATCATAGTCATAATCATCATGAGGGAGACCGTGAGGAAGAGTCAGGGAGTGTCGAGGGGTCAGATGAAGAGAATCAAAATGAGAATAATTTTAGAGATGTCATGTACCTGGATGGATTTCAGCCCTCAACTCATCCAATGTGGACAACTCGTATGCCTGCTGTCTTGACGCGTGACGATCAGTAACTTTTATTTAAACAACTATTTTTAAATTTCTCTTAATTTTACTTCAGACTCTCTCTCTGATGCTGATAGACTTGAACAGCTCAGACAAATAGACACAAAAATCAAAATGACTTTTTTTAATATTTAATTTATGACAAAATACTAAAATCCATGAAACAGCCAATGACGGACATAAAAAAAATACAAAAAATTTAATGTGTTCATGGGCGTCATTATTGATAGCAATGGAAAACGAAAAAGAGAGTTAATTATTAATTAATGTGTTCATTACTTTAGGTCTGTCAATGGAGGAGGAAAGGCAACAACAGGGGCTCAACAACAAGAGATAATTGTAGATCCCGAATATTTGTCTCAACGCTATGCCGCAAATGCCCCAGTCAATGTCAGCACTGGCTCCACTGCCAGTACTGCTCAAACCAATTTATACAATTATGATGACTCTTACTACGTCTACGATGATGAAAAGGAACCTCACTATGATGACGTTGGTACGGCGGTTTTATTTTTTTTTAAAAAATTGTAATTAACAATTTATTAAATTAAATTAATTAATGATTGTAGATTACAAGACAAATCAACAACAACAAGTTCAACAACTCCCAGTGAGTCCCCCATTAGTGCCATCCACAACCCGCCGTCCACAAATTGTCCCTTCAACAACCTCAACCAAGAGACCAAGTAGAGGATCCTCTCGTCATAAGAGTGGTAGTGGAAATCGTCCAACATTGAAACCGTCCTCAACAATAGTTAAGGACGTAGTGGCCAATGTTCGGGATGTCTATGCTGACCCTCCTTACCGTCCCGCTCCCGTCTATGAAACCCCACTGCCCAATACTCCAGCCACAAAATGTCGTAAAGATGAATGTGTTCTACCTGACTGTTCCTGTGGAGGAAAAGAAATTCCTGCAAATTTACCAGTGACTTCTGTGCCACAAATTGTCCTCTTGACGTTCGATGACAGTGTTAATGATCTCAATAAGGATCTGTACCGAGATTTGTTTGAGAAGGGACGGAAGAATCCTAATGGTTGTCCTATCTCTGCCACTTTCTACGTTTCCCATGAGTGGACTGACTACAGTCAAGTACAAAACTTGGCTGCTGATGGACATGAAATTGCTTCCCATTCTGTTTCGTGAGTTTTTTTATTTTTATTATTCAAGGAATTAATTATTTATTTATTAATTATTATACAGAATGGTACTTTTATATTAAAAAAAATATGTCTCATTTTTTTCTCTTTTTTGAAAAAATACACGTCAAGATTTTTTTTTGTATATACTGTACATAACAAAAAAAAATAGACAATATGAATATTACTAACTAATACAATTGTTCTTAATTATTAACATGTATTTTTTGTATCATTGTTAATAAAAATAACGTACAAAAAAATGACAATTGTCAATTGTGACTCTCAAATCAGATTACGAAGAAAGAGAGTGAGAGACATAATATGAGACAACTGTCTTTTTTTCCTATATAGAATAATAATAATAATAACAATAATGATACTTATATTTTTACATGTAAAAAAATATGAAATTATGTTAAATATATAGACATAGCTTTGGCGAACAATTTAGTCAAAAGAAATGGGACAAGGAGATTGGTGGACAGAGAGAGATTCTCGCAGCCTATGGTGGTGTCAAGCTCTCCGAGGCAAGTTCTATAATAAAATAATTGTTGTACTTTATTTTTTACTTTAACTACAATTATAGACTGTACTCTACAATATAATAATTGGTCAAGTGTATAATATAGTTGTTAATTTTAATTAACATGAGAAGTATAATTGGTGAGAATAGATGAGGGAGATTTCACAAATTAAAATCAATGCATGGGCTTGTCTCCCTTTTTATATGTATTATGTATATATAAAATATTATATTGTAAATATAAAAGTATGACTTATTTGTATTGTTATTTTGTGGGGATGGAAAATAGGTTCGTGGAATGAGAGCACCATTCTTAGCCATTGGTGGGAACAACATGTTCAAGATGTTACACGACTCAAATTTTACTTATGATAGCTCGATGCCCGTCTATGAAAATAGACCACCTTCATGGCCATACACACTTGACCACAGAATTTTTCATGATTGTATGATTCCCCCATGTAAGAAAAATAACAGAGATTTTAATTCATCATTTTAGACTTTTTTTTATTATTTTATTAAGTTAATAAAAATTATTTTTCTTTAATTTAAGGTCCAACTAAAAGTTACCCGGGAGTTTGGGAAGTTCCTATGGTCATGTGGCAAGATCTAAAGGTTAGTCTTCTTTTTTTTAATTGTTGAGACTACAAAATTATTGTAAATTCCAAAGCGCTCTTTTGCATAGAAAAAATTGTATTATAAAAAATCATCTTTTTGTGTATAAAATGCTCTTCTATCAGACTCTCTGTATAATGACTTTCCATAATTTGCTTGAAATTTAAGTTTTTTTACAAAGGTAGGTGTAGAGAGTAAATTTACGTAGGTTTTTTTTAATGTTCCTTTCTCTCTCTAAACTCCCTATTGAGTACCCACATGTACATACTAAATTTTTGCAATATGATTGCTTCCGTATAGAGAGAGAGAGAAGAAAAAAAGACAAAAACATTTGTTAAGACACTTGATTTTTTTTCCACACAATTATAACAATAGAAAAGAATGTTCATTTGTGAATGAATTAAAACATGTTCTTGTTCCTTCCATCGGATTTCCCATCACAAAAGAAGAAAAAAAACAAATAAATTATACTAGTGATAGGTAGTACATTTATTCTTTATCTGTACTATTTATGAAAACTAAGAAAAGTACTGAATTGTGTAAAAAAAAGACAAGTAATAATTCAAAGTTAACAGATGTCTTTTGGACAAATTAGTCTCAAGTCTCAAGTCATCACTTGTATATTTGGACTACATAGAGATGTTTGACTTGCCATTTTTTTTTTATTATTTTTTTAGTCAGAAAAATACATGTAAAATGGCAATTTATTCCATCTAATTACCCAGCCCGTTCTCCTTGATATTCTTGTAATAATCATCTATTCGTCAGAAGGGCGTATGCCTTATCTCTTTTATACCTATTTAGCGCCTCATCATCATCATAATATCTTATACCCTCCCCTACTTCCCATACTTGTACTTTTCTGTCTACAACTACAAGAGAACACAACCATGGATTTTTTAATGAGCTGGTAGCACACACACACACAAAATTTAATTGAAAAATATATAGTGAAATATGTCGTGTTAAATATATTATGTACAAGAAAAAAAGGGAGAATTTATTTTAAATATATTCCAACCAACTGTGAGATTTTAGTAATTCATCAAAAATGAAGGTGTTCTCTTTTACACCTTGTGTAGTATACTATTATCATAATTATATTTTTAAAGCTTCTCTTTCTTCATTATATAACCATAATGATGCATACATCTCCATAATAAATTTTATGTCACATGTTTGAAAATCATTATTGTACGTACAGTATGTTTTTTTTGTAAACATTTTTTCTTATTTAAATTAACAAGAGAATTTTTCTTGACAAAAATGAAAATTTAATGATAAAATTGTTTTAAATTAAATTCTTTTTTTCTCTTTTTGACAGGGTGGACGATGCTCCATGGGAGACGCTTGTTCAAATCCCCCCACAGCTGAAGGTGTTTACAATATGTTGGCCAAAAATTTTGAACGTCATTATACAACAAACAGGTTGACAATAAATGATGATGAATTATTAAAAATAAATCAAGTTGTGACTATTTTCCAGTTGGAGAACTTACGAAGAGAAAGATTAATATGAAAGTATTTAAATGTGATTGTGATTATTTTGTTTTTTTTGATAAATGGCCAGAGCACCATTTGGACTATATTATCATGCAGCATGGTTCACACAACCTCATCATAAAGAAGGATTTGAAGCTTTCTTAGACACACTCGTGAATATGGATGATGTATTCATTATCACAAATTGGCAAGCCATTCAATGGATTCGTGATCCAACACCACTCAGTCGAATTTTGAACTTCGAACCTTGGAGTTGTCATAATAAACGGGTATTGTTATAAACTTTAATTTTAACATAGTTTTGAAGTTTGCAAATGTGTGTGGGTCTAGTACAATAATCATGACTTTTATATTCATGTTAAATATATATTAAATAAATTTATAGGACAATTTCCCCCTCTCTCTTGTCTTTTATCTCTCCCTTCTAAATTTATGTACTACCTACAGTACAGTACAGATTACTACAGCTAGTTTGAAAAAAAACACTTTTTTATGAGCTTCTTGTCAATCCAAAATTTTAAATAATTATATTGTAAACTCAGTTAAATGAGAGTTGTACATGTATGTAACTTTTTTTTATAGCTTTTGTCATTTATAGGGTCACTACATAGTTAAAAAACGTCATTGTCATTTTCTCTCTCTCACAGATAAACTTTTGGATGCACCCATGCATAAAAGTGCATCCTTATCATAAACTTTAGTTAAATGACCAACGCTTGTGGTCTTTGTTGAAAGAGAGAGAGAGAAAAAAAAATACACTTATAAAAAAATAAATATTATATTATTCCACCACAAACTCTTATCCTCTCAACAAATCTTTCACATTGAAAAGCAAGGATGAATTTATTAATAAAAATGGCACAATAAATAATTGTGCACTATAAAAAAATTATGTTCTCTATTTATAATGAATAAATAACATCGGAATTTTATTTTTATTAGGATCGTCCACCTCGTTGTAATCATCCTAAAGGTACTTTAATGAAAAAAATTTTTTCCCTCAATGATTTCATGTATACAAACTTGACAATTTTTAATTCTCCTTTGTCTTTTTCTTTTATAGTTTGTAACTTGTGGCATAAAAGTGGAGTTAGATACATGAAGTAAGTTTTATAATTCAATTTTAATTTAATTATTCTTTCAATTTTATTGATGAAATAAATACTAACTCTCAATTTTAATTTTTTTTGCGCTTAGGACCTGTCAAAATTGTCCATCACAGTTGAGTTTCAAAATCGAGTCATCAAAATCAATTTTGATTTAATCAATTAAATTAAATATTAAAAATTAATATTAAATCTTTTTCTTTGTTATGATTTTCAGATACCCCTGGGTTCAGAATACCGGCGTATTAAATGCTATATAAAATAAATAAAAATAAATATGTGATGTAAACTAATTATTATTATTTTATGAAATAAATTTTTTTGTGTACATATATAAATATTACAAAGAAAAGAGAAAAAAACGAGTTTTCACAACTGCCCAAAAAATGCCAACAATTACTAAAGTACTTTATACTCTTAATGTAGTATGTACGTAGTACATTTTGTATGACTGATCGTGAGCAGACAAAAGAAAGGAAATGACAAAGAGACTTTTTTTTTTGTTTTATTCCATATTTTTGTTTCTTTTTATTATTCTCGATAAGAATTTATTTTTCTCTTTGCTGCAGTTCCATGTAATAAGCATTTTTTTGTTTATATTAGCGGTTTTTTGTATTTAGACGTTTTTACCGTGACGAGTCGTGTATATTTGTGTGCAATTTTGTTTATCAATCTGACGAAAGGCTAAAACGTTTTTTTTAACAGTATATATTCAATAATTTTTCCGTATATTCTTTTTCATATTTTTTTTATATGATAACTTTCATGAATAAATCGATCCATCAAAAAAAAAAAACTTTTTTTTTTCTTCCTCATAGTTAGTTTGTACCATTAGAGAAATTCTTTTTTTT
Source organism: Arrhopalites spinosus (assembly GCA_034700945.1). Lineage (NCBI taxonomy): Eukaryota > Metazoa > Arthropoda > Collembola > Symphypleona > Arrhopalitidae > Arrhopalites > Arrhopalites spinosus. The sequence goes on along the minus strand of JAQIVZ010000543.1, from coordinate 25,723 downwards.
TCTGAAATTATGAATCGGTTTTTCATGGAAGACATCATATACAAATTCTTCTAAATGCATAATATATAGATATATATATAGAGGTTACCTGTATTTTTTTTTATTTAAAAAATACATCATTTTTCATTATAATATTTTTCTGAAATCTTGAGTTTTCTTTTTTTTCTTTTTATATTCTGCGTATTTGACAAATTTCAATTGTAGCTTTTTTCATGGTTTATTTTTGGAAGACGACGAGAATATTTTTATTTCGTTTTTGACGCAAAAAAAACAAGAAAGAAAAAGGAGGACAGAATTTTTTTTGTTTGTTTTTTTTAAATAAAAAATAATCTTAAAGATTAATATTACTTAATAATAATAATTAATAATAAAAAATTTTTTTTAAAATATTGAGAACATAAAATAAAATAAAAATTTCCGTTTAAAAATTTTTTTTTCAATTCTTGTTTTTGCTTTTGAGCAATTTTTTTCAGATAATATCTACTATTTTTTAGACACCGTGCGATTTTTTGTTTTTAAAGTCTGGCTTCTTTCAGTTTTTTTTAAAGATTTTAAAATTCTTCACTAAAAAGTAAAAATAACTAATAAAATTATGATTTCCTGTGTGTCGCTTAACTTTTTTGTTTTTGGCTAATAAATAGTTAATAATAATTAATTAAAAATAATAACATAAATCTTTTTTCCTTTCTTGTTTCCGATAAAGATACACATAAATATAATAATATTACTTGGCTTAAAATTAAATTAAAAACGACATTAAAAATAAAATGATGATTACAGTGTACAATAATTAGTTAAGTTATAATATAATAGAGCACCAGCGCTTATAAGTATAAGTATGTAATCATATATGTTTATATATAATCATAATTATTTTGACTACGATTTTGGTTTTTCTTGCACTTATTTTCGATAGTTACGCAGTAGTTACGTCAGAAGAAGTCTTGACAGCTATTGTACGAAAAAATTTAAAGCTTCTTTTAGTCTCATTTTCAGTCATAATCAAAGTAAAAGACAATTAAATCAACAACTCACCTCTACGGTCTCCCAAATATCCAACATTCTAAAGTTTTAATGACAAAATCGTTCTCTGGTACTAAGGGTGTGTTACCATACGTGGAACACTCTTCTGTCCTTCCCACGAAGAGATCACCGTCCAACCAGAGACCGAATTTACCACTGAAATATCATAATTCTCAATTAATTCCCGTGCATCATATTAACTCATACTCCTTCATCACTTGAAATCATTTAAATTTATCATGTCAACATGTTCCGCAAAAGACACTACATCTAAGTACATTCTCCAGGAAATTCCTTTATTATTACAAAATAGTTCAACGTAAATGTAAGTAACTTACTCTCCCGCGCCGATGGAAAGAGATTCGTAGTTGCCTTTAATAAAATACATATTTTCTCCAGTCCTAAATAAAAAAAATGGAACAAATATTAGATGAAAGGTATAAATTAATGTCAGACGTGTCTAGATATTAATTAATCTGTCAAAAAATAATTATTCACAAACCATTTGAACACATGGAAGTCGGGGCGACAAGTGAAGAGGAAAGACTGACCTATAATTTCATAAAAATTAAATGACAAATACAGGAGTATTTTGACTGGTTAACAAGTGACAAACTAATTGTTTTCATTTTGAAGACTGACCCGTTCCATAAAAGTGGTCAGACACGTGCAACGCACATGACACGAGCGCTCCAAATACCTGCAAGACAAAGAAAAATTCATCAATTTCCTTTTAATTTTTGATGACATAAATCTTATAAATAAATAATTCAGTGAGTCACAGATGTAATAACCAACTAAATTTAATACTTGTAACACTTGTTCAAGGCAAATATGTTCGTGTTATTTTTAATCAACATTAAATCATGTGGCATTCAATTTGTACAAAATAACGTCAATTCTTTCTCATCATGATGGTCAAATAGAAAAAAAAATAGCAAGTCAAAAAAAAGTAAATGTATGATCCATGTCACATAATAATAATCCTCTCATGAAATATCCCCACAGTACAGATATAGCCTTGTGTGTGTGTTTGCAGTACAGAAATAAAAGATGAAACTTTGTAGTCATGTGTTATGTATACACACACAAGACACAAATTAGTGCTATACGTAATGTGTATATGTACATCATTCGCATAAACATGTCTTTTAGAGTTACATGTTGCCAGTAATAATACACCCCTATAGTGAAAACGAAGAAGAAAAAAGAAGAGAGAGAAAAAAAAACTTTTTGTTTAGAACACAGTCAGAAGCTTAGTAAAGGGATTTGCAGACAAAAGTTTCTGCCCTTTTCAATTAAATCGCCTGATTGAACTGTTTGTTCTACGTCTAAGTATACACGTCGGTGCTGATTCAATTATACAGGCTTAGCCAGCTGCATAAAATGGTGTGTATAAAAGAGAACCTACCTACCACAATCGAAAAGGGCAAAGTTACACGCAGCCATGAAATTACTAGCAACTCCTTTTTTTCTACTTTCTTTCTTCTCGTACATCATCATAATTCGATAAGACTCCTTAAATTGTAGCACGTGTTTCATTTTGCAAATCGTACTCTCTGGAAAAGAGTACAATTATTCTATTCAAAGCAAATTTCACAGGCTTCATAAATTGACAGACTTCCTCTCTTATAATTTTGTTCTACTTTGAGAGTAATCATCTCATGACATGGTAGTGGGGCTATTTCATTTAATTGGCCCTTCTAATCACAAACATCATCATACACTTTAAAAAATAAAAGTCTGTCAAGAGACGTCCTATTATTTAGCCTACTTCTTCCTACTCAAATGAAATAAATAATGTAAAAGTACCCTTTGTTTTGTGTCCTGAACAAGAATCAGGACAGGTGACTCCACTCCCTGCATCTTTCGATACAAGGAATTCAGAGAAAAGCCATCGCGAGAAGTCGAGAATGCCAATAGCCATGGATACCTAGAAAATATCAAAAAGTAATGAATGATTAGATGCCATACTGCTGGAGTCTACACCATTCATCAATTATCCCACTTTTTAATTATGCAATAGCAATAAATTTCATCAAATGTCGAGGTATCTAATGCTTACCCTTCAGCTCTAGCGGTCAGGCTTTTCGCAATACTTTTAACGTCCTCCTCTTGGAGTATCTCGGACTCGCCGATGAGTTCCTGGAAGAGTAAATCATATTTAATATTTGAACACAAGATATTTTATTTAAAAAATAATGTATCATCCTACATGCCACATGGTCAATTATTAAACAAGTTTGTGTACACAAAACATTATTTATCATAGCTAAGAAAAAATTCATCAAACACTCGAAAGAAATAGCATGATAAAATTAATTATTTTGTGACACTACAACTTGACGAAATGAATCATTTGGCATACATGATGATGAGATAAAATTTATTATTAAAGTAGATAATTTAATTACAGGTGTGAATTCTTCGGAACCATAGAGAGCACGGCGTAATTCTTCTGACATGGACACCACCTTAGACGACCATCAAAATCATTTTCATTAAAGGAAAGAGTCATACAAACAGACTATAAAGACGACAACTAAAGCACTATAAAAAGTTTTACGTTGGTCTCAACACTACAAAAAACTCTGGTCAACTACTGGGGGGAAAACAGTTTGGTTTTTTTCTACGTTTCTCTCGTGGCCGCAACACAAACACACTTGCTGATTTTTTTTTAGATTTTACCAACCTCTGGGAAATCTTCGTCTCCTCCAGATAACAGAGTTTGGCTCCGTATGAACGAGAATATTTTTATATTGGTTTGTTTTAGCATCTATTTATTTTATTTTGGTTTTTGTATAATAAAAGAAAAATAGAATTTAATGTAAAAGAAATTCTTCACACATGGGCACACATTTTTTAAAAAGTCAGTCATTAATTTATAGACCTCATTACACAGCAGCTTTCAATAATGAAATTAATTGATTTACCTCCCATGACTCCTTTGTCAGTTCACCGAGTTGCTCGCCCTTCTGTGCCAAGGCGTCAAACGGTGTATTTGAATCATCTGCCTCCACTTTATCTTCATCATCATTTGATGGTGTCGCTTCAAACAAATCCGTGTCCCAGTCGATTAAGTCATACCCTCTTTCCTCCACAATCTATTTAATCAAATCAAATTCATGTTTTGAGTGAGCATGTACAATAGTCTCTAACTTCAATTGTGTACACACACACACATAACCTTCCACAATAACCATAATAATATCACATTCCACTATACTCTCTGTTCCTTGCGAAACTACCTACCTTTTGATATACTCTAAACAATTCAAACCTGATATGTAATATATATATCTACTTTTTTTTGAGGTAAAAATGGGCCATCAAACAGATTATTTTTTATACATGTAATAATAAATAATAGTTCTCCAAGCAAGCAAACTATTATCATTATAATAATAAAATTGTATCAAAATACACATACCACACACACGTTTTAGTACTATTTAGTAACTGAACCTGTAGCAATAAAATATAATATTCATATGTTTATGTGTGTGTATGTCACTGAACTAGCCAAAAATTTTCCTTCCGTCGTAACTGATCATAAAAAGGAAAAGGGAAGCAAGAGAAGAAAGATAAGAGAGGAGTGGTACGGAAGAGGAAGTAGGAGGAATTCTCCGAGTCATTTCTATTAGTCCTTGTCTGATACGAGATAGGACTTGTAAATAATTTCGGTTATATAACAAAAGAAGAAACCAAATCTATTCCAACTACTCTTACTCTACTCTCTCAACTATTCACAAAATTCAATAGTATTCTATGTGAGTATTGTCAAACATTTAAAGATATATATACATCTTCACAAAAAAGAGTCGTTATATACTATATACGTTAGACACTTTGAATCGTCGAATAGAAAATACTTACAGCTGGATCAAGTTCCCCATATAAATGTGGCCACCAAAGCATCCAAAATTTGTACAAGTCTTCCACCTGATTTCTTGGAATTGAAAACCAATACTCTGGTTTAATCGATTTTTTCTGACCATAAGACTGAAATTATCATTTTAAAAATAAAAAAGGTTAATTCTTGACACACCATGAGTTTCCTCATATGTACAATCTTTAAATTGTGTATGTATAATTTTCATGGAGAGTATTAATTTCCTTACTATAGTGACTATTTGAGATCGAAGTTTGCGATTTTTCGGTTTTCCCATGGATAGACACAAATACCAAGGTGGTTCTTCATGCTCACGACTTCCCATCTGCTTCGGTATGAGTTCTAAAACAAAATGAGTAAAAATTTATCCATTTGAGTTACAACTGGGGTAGTAAATAAATAGGAAAGTAATGACCACATAGAAATGAAATAAAAGATATAGAATTGACAGAAAGAGCACAAATAGATAACAAAAATAATGTTCTCAATAGATAAATAATATAAAAATGCACTCAAAAAAACAAACCAACGATAATATTATTATACTTAAATCTCATAACAAGTAAACTCACTATCAAAAGAAGCAAACAAGTCGGGCATGTCATCAAGGGACCTTGAGGAAGAGAAAAGCAATAAATATTTTTAATAAAACATAAATTATTTACCTTAGAGTACGGATATAAAATTATCTCATAATTAAACTTTGTGTCATTTCATACAATGCATTTTTTATTTTAAAAAAATGATGGTGAATTGTACTCACACAAGAGACCTGTAGTTTATCTTTGACTCGGGTGGAGCTGACTGAGTTTCTTCTTTTGCAGCAGTTTGACCTATAGGAAGGAATATAATATATGTTAATATATTTACTATATATATGTACTAATTATTGATTATTTATTTGTGTGGACAAATTCATTTCCACCCTAGTTCTCTCTCTCTTTGTCTCTGTCTCATTTTTTAGAATGGGTACTATAGTAGATACACACTTCTTACCTCCAAGTGATTCCATCCAAGCCAATGGAAATGAGAGTCTTTATTTTTATCATTAAAAAGACAAAAAAAAATAAGTAGATTACATAACTTTGCAGAGTGCAATTTAATCAACTTTATTTTTTAAAAAAAATGTTTGATCCATCTCATTCGTCATTCCTCAGCTATGTTGACTCACCTTTTTAGCACCTTTTGTTTTCTAGATTCCTCAGGTTGTTGTGTTTGTTGTAATACATCATCATTTGGAATGCAGGCAGGCGAGGGTCTACCAGTCTCAAATCCCGAGTCATCCTGAATCTCTGCTTGGGCTTCAGGATCTGGGATATTGCCTGCTGAAATATTTACATATATTTAATAACCTAGTCGTCGTTGTTACTACTCCCCTGATATCGATACATTATTGATTTTTTTCCCTTCTCTCTTCTTTCTTTGATGAAGAGAGAGAGAGAGAAGCCTTCATATTTTAATATTAGACGACATCTCTTCTACACAGTAACTAGTACACACAAATGTAAGTTGAAATAGGAAAATAATATTTTAGCATTCAGAAAATGTTACTGTTCTCCTTTTTTCGTGTGACAAATACTATAAATGCCATTGACCTTCACAGAATAGAAGGAGCCCGTGTGTACATATGTAATCATTTCAATGTAATTTATAGAGAGACGACATGGTACCCCTCTCCATTTAATGTAATTAACGGAATTTCTTGCAATTCTTCAAAACACATAACAACTTTATCCATTATATGACAATCAACGCTCTGTTGTAGGTTACCCGGAATCCAAACACAATAAACCATTTACTATAGTACTAGAAAAGTTTTGGGATATTGTGTGACAACAAAATAGAGATACATATATAAATATTCCAACAGCGCCTCACCCATCAATTATATAATGGAAAATTTCATGCACGCGTACATACATATTGCGAATATTGACTTTTTTTTTACATTCATGATAACTTGTATATATTTTATGCGGACTCTTTTTCTTGACAACGTTCCTCCTTACCTTGACTTGCTATGCGATAGGTAAAGAAGAGAGAAAAAAAATTGTTACATGTACATTAATTACGGGCGGCTTTCGGGACTGTTAGTCTCCTGGTTGTCGTCGAGTGCCGACTGTGACTATGTAGTCGTGCAATAAATTAAATAAATGAAGAAATATGTACGTATATAAACGTGGACTCTCTGTATTATCGTCTTTCTATTTTACTGTGGCAGGTCGTGTGCTATTATCTTGGAATAAGATAAGATAGAAACTAGAGCAATCAAAAAACAAACAAACAGAGTACAGGGAGTACTCTTCTCTCGTTATGGGTTATGTGTGTACCTTAATCAAATAAACGACTAAATAAAATATTACCCAAAAACGCAACACATAAATGAGAAGGCACTTGGAATTCAAGAATGCTTTTATAGTACATAACTACTTTCATACTAACTATGATTATTTCTTATAATTTATAAAAAAAACTAGCCACATTTCAATGCAATTATCATACAATATTGATCATTGCATGAATGTAACCAATCAAAGAGGGATATAGACAGAGACAGCGAGAGAGAGAGAGAGAGGAAGATTAAAAAAAAAAATAAAATAATAATAAAATAAATGGGGTACAAAATTATTTCAATACGACTCACTCTGACTTGGTTTAGAACTCGTATCATCTGTTTGTTCTTCATTAACGAGTTGTGTAGTGGTGACGGCGGTGATTTCTTCGGGCACCTTATTGCTAACGGAAGAGTCATGTGGATACAAATCAGGCCGCGGTCCAGGTGGAACAAAGTCTTTACCCTTGACACGCATAAATGCAATGTCACTGTAAATTCCTGCATGAACAACAACTTCGAGAGGAAGAATGACCCTGCAAAAATTACATTTAAAAAAATGAGTATTTTTATCATTTCCTTGAAATATGTACAACTTTTTACTACATAATCAAGACATGAACACATTTTTTATAATATGATTTTGTTTGAATATATTGTTAAATTTACCCGTAGGTTTCGGCTCCTTGTTCCAAAACCAAAGGATCTGACACATTTGGGTCAAACATGACCGCGTTGGGAGTTACCAGAAGGGTACCACTCACAACTCCCTGACGATGCAAAAAATAACCATAAACAATAAAGTTCATTAGAATACATTATAATTTCATTTTAGAGAGAGAAAGAAAACAAAACTCAATTGAAGTTTGAACTAAAGTAAAATCTAATGAATATTTAAAGCAAGTAAACACAAAAACAAAACAAACGAATAAAAAAAAAAGAAATCAAAATCAATGTCAACAAATTCAAATAATATGGTATAAGTAATTTCAATGAAATAATATATTTTCACAAAAAAGTACTAAATAATAAAAGGTAAACACTTTTTGTTACTTACATTTCCATCTGTAATATGCTTCACATTAATTTTAATAAATTTTCTTGATTCGGCTGATGAAGATTTATTGGAAGTGTTCATATGAGCCGAAGTGATAGCTTGTTTTACAGGTGAATTATGTGGAGTTGACAAGGGGTCTTTGGGTGGAATTCGGAGTGTTTGACCTAACAAAAATAATTTGGTCATATTTTATAATTATTCCACAAATAAAATTGAACATTTTTTGAAACTATATAAATAAAGTATCATTTTCTTTACCTGGAAAGATTGTCCTAGTGGAGAGTCGATTGGCTTTGATCAGCTCTGATGGTGTCATGTCAAAGCTAGCCGAGACCGAAGTGATTGTATCATTTTCTTTGACCTTGAAAAAATAGAGAGGACAATAAAAATTTAAATTGATTTCAAATGCAATAATATGTTTTTTTTATTTCACTGTCACAACTTGACAGATTACCAAAGATAAAAAAGTTGTTACACAACAGCATTAAAGTAAAATGTGAGTATAATTTTTCAAATTTCAAAAAAAAAATCTTTGGACATTTCATCAAAATACATTTTGTTTTTAAAAGAAAAGGGTAAAATAAAAATTCTTACCGTGTAGGTGATTGAATCTTGTTTTTTTGGTTTTTGGTGCTGATGTTTTAATGGTTGACTTGGTGGTTGTTGTTGTTGAACAATATTAGGAGCTGCAGCAGCAGCTAAATGTCCAGGACTCATGGTGGTTGGAGTATGTGACTCATCGTCATGTTTGGATTTTTGTCCAGAGGATGAGACACGGGAAATAATATCCAAATCGGCAAATGGATTATTCAAGTGGAATGTCTGATCGACGGATCTGCTCTTCGCTCTAAAATAATATTGATTGATTGAAGAAAAGGACAATTTGGAGGAGTATGGATAAGGTTTGACAGATACAGAAAAAAAAGAGAGGAGGGAAAAAAATACATACACAAGAATGAGAACCAACTGTATCAAGACCACAACAACAATGACAATCAATCAAATATGTTTGTGTATAAAAATTGTTTTTTTTTCAAAAAAAATAAAATAAAATATGTTTCAACATCCAAGGTACATTCAAAATATTTACCCGGTGTTCGATAATTCCATGCAGAGTCTACAACTATCGGCATTGGTTGTGGGACAACCACCCCAGTTGAACATAATTTTAAAAGTGTACTGTCATTGACACTCTCGTTGAAAAATCACCACAGACAGACCTAGAACTATTCAACTACTACGTAGCTAACATCTAAATACACAAATAAAACTTACTGGAAAGGAATTTGGATCCCTTCACGGAGTCTGTCCATTTCAAACCCATGAAATCAGTCCATGACATGAGGCAGCATGAAATAATAAAAACAATTTACAGTAAAAAAAGATATTTAAAAAAAAACCAATAAATGTCTCCCCCTCTTCAAACAGTTCAAAACAAAAAGAAACTTTTTATCATGAATTTAAAAAAAAATTCAAAGTTGTAAAAGTTATTTGACACTGTAACATATTCTTGAACAACTTGTATCAAGTTTAAATATTAAATATAATATTTTCACAAATTTGTAATAACCTACATAATTCTGAATAATTAAAAAATACTTGTATTCATCTGTCAAATAATTTGATTCTAATAAAAAATAAAATTAACAAAAAATATACTATGTATTATTATTTTGGCCTGCTGCCATATATAAAATGTCAAAAAAAATTCCAAATAAATATGTCCAAGTTTTGACGATTAATTAAGTCATTTACTCAATGAATTGAATTATAAATGTATTGAAAATACTTTCAATCATACTTAAATGTAACAAAAAAAGATTGATGAGGTCAAATATTGAGTTGAATAAATAATGATAGTGTATTGGATTGTCAAAAAAAAGACAACGCAAAAAGTAATGAGTACTTTTTGAAAAAAAATCTGTTTGTCAAAAAATACAAAAAAAGGAAAAAAGTTTACTCACCGCTCGCGTAGTGACCGACGATTTTGACCCCCAGCGGTAAATGACATTGTACATTGCCAAAAGGTTGACGTATAAAAATTTTAAAAAGATGTTTAGTATTATATTTAAAATTATTCTTTCTTCTTCAGCTTCCAAAAAGTAGCAGCTTCTTCTCTCCTCTCTTGTTTAATAACTGTTGTAATACACAGTGGTATATCAACTTGGTTCGTCTCGTCGATCGATGCACATGGGCATCACTGCGCAAGTAAACTTGACTTTATTTAACTAGGCAAAAAAGTATGAACAATTAAAAACTAAACTATTTTTTTCCTCTTTCCAACAAAAACCATTAAACTAAAATAATATTACTATCATTTACAAATAATAATAAATTTCAATATTACAAATAAATCTATATTTATTTATTTTAATACACTTTTACCTTTCAAATCCCCCTTCATCTTCTCTCCATTTATCTTTTGGGTACTGGTACCATGTGTGATCTTGGTGATCTCAGTGATTTAAGCTTTGGTACAATGTGTGATCTCACTTTGTCGGGGTGATCTCGTATTTTAGGCACTGGTAAAAGGTGTGATCTCAGGTCTCAAAGAATGATCTCAAGATAAATAGATTCGTATTTGGCAAATTATGTTTAGTTTAGTGCACTCAAAACACTAGTTTGCTCATATTTCTTTATTAACTTAGTTCTAAAGAATGTTAAATTGCATGAATTATACAAAGTGGTATTACTCTAAATTTTGAAATCATAAAAGGACGATATGTATTTCTATCAGTTTCCCTAGTTGTGTTTTTGTCGACAGTTCTCAGTCGGCTATATCCCATTTTCCCCTACTTCCATCAAAGAATAAAGAGCGACTCTCTCTCTCTTTGTACCACCATAAACAACTATTGGGTACGTGGCAGAATATAAAATTCTTCAATATTAAGAAGTTTTCTTCATGCAGTTTCCGAAAAGTCGAATAAATTTTTAATTTTTGTCAGTCCGGATTAATAAGTAAAAGGTGAGATCAACATTTTAAAGCATATTCTAATAGGAGCTATCAATATATCAATTGTGTTTTTATGTCTATTTGTGCTAATGTGTTTGTGTTAATTTTAGTTACATTATGTCTCATCAAAAGACCACTCAGGAGCTCATTCAAGAGATTGAACAGTTGAAAGAAGAATTACAAATTGTAGTAAGTGAATTATTTGGTAGAGTTTACTTTAGAATTATTCATTCAAAGCATCAGCATACACACTACACAGTTATAACCACACAAAACAAACATACATACTCTAGTTCCTTTTCTAATTTGATTCTCGTCTACCTATGTTGGACTGTATAATACAATATATTTATATTATATGGTATATACAATTGTATCAAATTGGAAACAGGCATATATAGAGTCAGACACTAGTGGACACGGTGTATGTTTTTTTAAAATGTAAAATAATAAGATTGGTTGTAATCAATAAATATTTCAGAAAAAAATTGAACAAATGGCCACGGAAATAGAATTAAAAAACAAAGGTATTTACATTCCATACTGTTGCTTTTATGCTCGTCATGTATCCTTGATTGTATGCTTGTTTTGTTGTATGGCTGTAATTGTAACCTGCTATGCTATAAATTATTCCTAAAGAAAAATTAAATTACTAAAGTAAACTATTCTTCTGTGTACAGTAAGCAACCAGCCTGACGGACGAGCGTCTGTGTCCAAAGGTGCAACTAAATGTAATCCATTACATTTTGGTACTTTTTATTTGAGTACCATTCCAATAACATTACATTACCATTAAGTAATGGTAATGTAATGGGGGGGGGGTCAAAGTAATGGAATGGTAATGGAATGGAGGGGTCAAGGTAATGGAATGGTAATGGAATGAAGGGGTCCAGGTAATGTAATGGTAATGGAATGGTGGGAGTAATAATTACTATTTTGAAAATTATTACAATAAATTATTGTAATAATATTTATTATTGAAATTATTTTCGGGTTCTATTAGAAACAAAGCAAAAACTACGCTGCAAGTCGAATTTTGGACAAAAATCGCTAAAATGAAAGCATTTATGACCAAAATGAGTTAAAAGTCAAATGCTTGATCGAATCTAAACCAAATTTTCATTAAATTCGATCCTAAAAATCAAAAATTTGAGTGTTGACCTAATTCAAAAATTTCTTTCTAAATTTTGAAATGGATATTCGATATCTAAATTTCGAAATATCGAATTTTAGTTTTGTAATTTTGCATTTGTAAAACTCCAAAATTTGGATATCGAATTTCCAAAGTTTCAAATTTTGGTCATCGAATTTTTAAATTTTCGATTTTGAAGTGTTGACATGTTGAAATTTCGATGTTCGCGACAATTTTTTAAAAATGTAATGGAAATGTAATGGGGGGGGGAATTGTATTGGAATGGGAATGTAATGGGGGCAGATGTAATGTAATGGTAATGTAATGGTCAAATTTGAAAAGTAATGGGAATGTATTAATACCAAAAATTTTCGATGTGGAATGTAATGGTAATGTAATGGGGGGTTGACAAAAGTAATGGGAATGTAATGGATTACATTTAGTTGCACCTTTGTCTGCGTCAAATATTGCATGCGAAAGTCATGAGTTACAATCTAACCCAAAATCATGATTTTCGATCATCTGTCCAACAACTCAAAGATGATGTCGATCTTATTCTATCTGCTCTCAAACTAAGGGATAAATTAGGAAGTTCTTAATTGTGTTTTGAATTTTTTTTCATGAATAAAGAAAAAGATACTTTGTAAACTACTTTGAATTTGAAAGATATATTATAGCAACATGTTGTGTACATATGGTTCATGTTGCAAAAAATTATGACCTGGCTACCACTCATACTTTGAGCGTAGTTTTGAAAAAATTCCTTATTCTAATTTCGTGTGTCGGAGTTTACATTTGTGTATTTTCTTTTTTGAGATCACACATTGCACCGAGACCACATTGTACCAGTACCATCTTTTGTATCTTTTTTTTTGAAACAGAAAAAGAAAATAATACTGTGACTTAATTAAACTAGTGACAATTATATTTAAAGACAATGTATCCTTTTTTATGCACACACTACACAAGTTTATAAATAACACTATTTTATTTATTATCACACTTGTTTATTAAGTAAAATATTAATTTAAGCAAGTTGCGAATTGGAAAAATTCTCCCGCACACTCTCGTGTCTTTGTTTTTTTTTGCAACTTACATAGAAGATATAAATTTGCACGTTAGATATTTGCAAAAAAAAAACTTTTTTGACTCTCTCTCTTTTCAAATGCAAATGATTTCTCTATTCTTTTCTTTTGAATACTATAAACATGTACTATAGTTGTCAAATGATAGAGGAGTCCTTATCTATTGTCACTCTTCTTCTTTCAGGTATATATTGTCAGAGAGAATATAATTATACATTTTCCACAAAACTCTTCTTCTTCTTGCTATTCATATTTATCATCTGATAAAATTACTATGTATGTATTTATTGTCAACCAACTTCTTTTATCTTCTCTCCCATTTACCCCATTTCCACTCCATAATGTTTTATAATACATATTATTATTATGATCATTTTGAGAAGAAGAAAAAAAGGCACATCTTTTTTGTCAACTCCATATCTTTCATTCAAATCCATATTTTTCTTATTCTTTTTCACATGACTCTGGTACTCTGGTTCTACCATTTCTTTTTTTAATATAAAAATAATCTCTTCTTAAATATGAAACATGAAAAGAAAGGAGGTGTGCACAGGCACACACGAATAAAAAAATTGTATAAATTTAAGTTTTGGAAATTAATTTATTTTAATTATTTTTTTCTTTATTATTACTTGGTCATTTTGTGCGTATTAGATACAGCATACAAGATTAAAAATTATACAAGTTTTTTAGTTCTCTCTCAAAAAAACGGAGAAAAAAAGGCTCTCTCTGATAGTGATATTTTTTGATTAAAGTGCAAGTTGCAAAATCCCTAAATTGGTTCTCCCTTCTCCTTTTTTGCAATGTGCGTAAGCAGCGTAAGTACGAGGTATATATAATATTATAGACATGATGGCTTGAATGGTAATATCGATAAAAGTTACTCATAACACAAAAAAAAATATTTTTCCTCTAGCCTCCAGACTCTAGACTGGAGCAAGAGAGAGAGAGAGAGAGAGAGAGAGACATGTTTTTTTGCCCTTCTTGAGATTTTCTCTCCTTTTTTTCTGGCCAGAAAAAATAGAAAGGAGAAAGTTTTTTTTTTGGGCACATATTACGCACCGAAAGTACACACACTTTTTCTCCCTACATCTCATAAATGTAATCGTAGTACATAACAAGCAATAAAATGGATTAGGCAAACTTGAACTTTTTTTTGAATTAAACTTGTCAGTGTGTGTGCGGTACCTCCTTTATACTTACTTTATAAATAAAATAATAAAAGAAAATCTCATTTAATCTATTATATATGCAATGTTCGGCAATAAAAAAAGGGGAGTCAAAATGGCTTCAATATTCAAGGAAATGTATTTATTGTAAGTAAACAGAGAGAGAGAGTAGGGGGAGGGGTATAATCTTTATGTTGAATGTTTCTTCCTTTTTTTATCTGTACGGAAATTAAGAGATTATAGGATAAACCATGAAGGAAGGAGAAAAAAAAATGTTCCAAACTTTTTTCTAGCCCATACAAGCATGGCACACATGTGTCTATATAGACGTAAACAAACATGTCTTAAAATATTGTACACAAAAAGTTTACAAGTAAAAAAAGAGGAAAGAAAGAAAGAACACACATACAAATGTCCAACTTGTCCTACTGTATATGCCAATATAATGGAGTACTAGTACAGTAATATTTAATATGGAGAGAAGGAGGACGAAGGACAGCTGATAAAAATGAAGAGAAAAAAACCGAACCCTTGTACGGCCATAATCTTAATCTTTATTATTTTCCATACGTCTTACTCTTAAAGTACATAGTCATGGACTTGGATTTGATTAACGCTAAAAGTATTACAAGTCTAATGGATATGAAATTATACTTTTATGAAAATAAAAAGCTCTTTGTATTCCTCTTTATTAAAAAACAGTTGAAAATACACGCACATGGGGGGAGTCCTAGAAAGAGAGAGAGAGACATCAACTCATCTCAGGGAAGGATAAAAACAAGAAGAAGATAAAAATGTCAGTCATGCAAAGGGGGAGAAAAAACACAATAAACTAAAGTTTTCGATTTGTCAGCCTCTCTTTATTAATTCATGTATGTCTAAAATATTTAATAGTTGAAAATTTATCATCAAATCAAACTCCATATGATGGAGTTTGGTCATATGAGAAGAGTAGATTAATCTATTTGAACAAAGATAACAAAGTATTGAAAAGGATCAAATAATGGAATTTTCAAGAGACCCCTAGATAATTAAACTCATATTCCTCATACTGCACCACTCCGAAATTGTATCTATAGGACTCGAGTCATCTTGAAAAATCTATAATGTCTATCATATGTCTATATCTGTAGTATGGTGGAGAAATTAATATCCACAGAAAAAAAGGTGAGAAATAAATAGACAGTAGAAATCACTATTATTATCAAGGGCTCGATCAATATCGAAACACTGTTTAACATGGGGGTTTTTTTATTTTTTTTGTGACGTAAAAATCTGAGAGTAGAACAGTTTTTTTTGATGTAGTAATAATTTTTTTTTAAATATTTTTTTGTTTTTTTTTGTTGTGTGATGTAACAATTTTAATAATAATAATCATTATGGTTTTTTGTCTCTTTTTATTATATTTTTCATAACATAATTATTATTGTAATGATGATTATTTTCCAAGATTTATCCACCGATCGATTGAGTACTCTAAAGCAGCGAGCCACCGTTTTCGCTCATTTTCAGTGTCCGCACTCAAATAGTAGCTCCTCATTGTATTGATGGGGGGTATAAGTTCAAAAGCATGTTTTTTACCCCCCAAAGAAGAAACTGTTTGAACACGATAACCATGTAAATGGGCAGCACCAAGAGCTGTTGTCACCTGAAATTAATTACGTTTGAATAAAAATAATTGTATTAATATCCAAATATTAAATATTATTATGTAATAGTCAAATCTTACTTCCTCTGACGTGAAAAAGTATATACAGGCATCTTTCAGAACACAGAATCTTCTAGTCCAAGTTTTAAGTCTCCTTCCCAGTTTTGCTAGGACACCCGAACAGTCCGAATTTAATATTGCTTCCGGTGGTCCCATCACGTATCTTCCACTTAGAGCCACCCATTTGTCATCCTATAGACACAAAAAAGGGAAAATTTACATACTTTACACATATAAAACTCATACTTATTTGATATATATCATTATTTGTCTAGAACGTAGATCACATATGACAGGTGGTCAATCGTATAAATCAATATTTTCATGCACATGCAACTCTGTTGACAAATTGTGCTCAAATATACATGAGCTGGGGTAATATTTTATATGTCATTGTACACACACACATGAAAAAATCATTGATAAAATTCACTATCTTGTTGATTTAATATTTTTCCATAATAACTCGAAAAATGATTAAAACTCAAGTTTGAGGCAATTAAAATAAGTTGAGATAATTAAAAAAAGGGTAACCTGAGCACTTTGTTGAATGGCAGTGTCAATGAAATTCATCCATGCATCTTTAGCTTCTTTATCGATCGCAGCAAGTGTAAGACAAGGACCATTAGACCGTTGAACTGTAAAAAATCAACACCACAATTATGAATGATTCAATTTTGAAATGGGAGATGAACTGATGAACTAAAAATAATTAAAAATATTTTGTCAACCGCAACGACATTTTAAACTAGACAAAAAAGGATCTTTACCTTGAAAAATATGTTCCTGATCCTCAGATCCACGCCCAGACTGTGTTATATGTCTCAAATGACAATGAACCAAACTGACAGCACCCAGTGGAACCTTTTTGTCATCAAATTATGTCATCAAGTTTCCACATTTTTATATTTTTTTAACTAATCATATTACAAAAAACTTACTGTGGATGACTCTGACTTGTAATAGTGAAGACAGTAGTCTGTTTTTAAACAGAACCATCTAAAAGAGAGAGATTTTTATTAGAGTCACTGTGTATACATATTTAATGTATAATTTGAAAGAAAATTGTCATACCTTTGAACCCAGTCATCATCATGAAGTTTAAAGAGAATACCACTAAAAACAATGTCACAAGATGAGCTACTAAATGGTAGGACGTTGGCAGTACGAGCTAGTTCCATTTCTAATAATAGAGAAAGAGAGAGAGGTGAAGAAAAACAAGTTAATAAATTATAATTAATTAATTAGGAAACTAATTGGAATGAGATTTTGTCTTACAGATATAAATCTGCATGTTTACCTAATAAATCTGTTTTGGCAGCGATACGAACAACATCGGAGTGTGAAGAGTCTAACACGTCAATTCCATTGATGGTCATAATGACATCCCCTACTTCTAGTCCTGAATCCTCAGCTGGAGTGGTTGCCTCCACTGCTGAGACGACGACGGGTCGTGACCCGTGAATACGAAACCCAAACTCTGCAAATAATGTTCATCATTGAAATTAAATAATTTGTCAAATAAAATGAATTAATTTTATAATAAATTACAGTCAAAATAAATATTACTCACCTTGTATTGGACCACGAGTTAATGTCACTCTTTTGTTTATCTCTGTTTGATAGAAAATAAAAGGTCATTAGAATTATATTAATTAAAACAATTAATTAATAAAAATAATTTACCAAGCGTGTTTGTTGCGAGTCTTTTATACGTTTCTCCTGATGCCTTTCTATGAACCATGCGATGCGTTAGTGCTGTAAATTTTTTCCTAAATTCCCTTTCGCTCATCGTACCTTTTTTAAAAAGAATCATAATATCAAAAATATTTATAAACCACGAAACATTAAAAGTTGTAAAAATAAACAAAATAAATTTCATCTTCGTACTTTCCCCAGAGGATGTACGCGTCACTGAAAAATTCAAAGACATTACGCACGGTCATTATTAATGTTTCGACTGAATGACTCATTAAGTTGATTAAATTTTACAATTTAATTTTGTGTGTATGTGTGCGAAATATTAAACAAGAGAGAGAGAAAAAAAATCAACCCACCGGGTTCATGTTTTTGCCAAACTTGGATTTCTTCACTTTCTCCAATGTACACCCAAACTCCCAAAGTGTACGGCTCCATATAAATCCCTGAGTCATCATCATCAATTGTGGTGAGGTCATGAAGACTGGCATGTAGACTGATGGAACTAATTTCATGATCCAAAAAAATTTAAAATTCTCTCAATTACACACTATTGATTAAACTTTCCCTTAAATTAAAATTAATCTCAACCTTTGTGTGGCAGCATCAGAGCGAGTTGATTCTTTGAATGGACGTTCTTCTGATTTGCACCGATATTTTGATCTCTTCTTTTTAATCGGGGGTGGTGGTGGCTCTGGATTCTCAATCAATGGAGTCATTGGCCCCTCATCTTCATCCATCTCCATTGACATGACCATTACAGTCTGTGGGGTCGTTGACCTTTCTATAGAGTCTGGGGAATCTCCCCATCCTTCCGGCGGCTAAACATTATCATTTATTTTTTATTAGATTTAAACATTTTTTTCAATTCCACCTCCATATTTCCCATTACCTTCACCACCAATTCTAAAAGTGAGTCCTCCACCACAAATTTATTATTACTCATTGTTGGTGATGCCGTCGTGAAGACGCTGTTGTCCAATTTTTGAGATGAATCGTCATCTTCATCCATCGCTGACTTGCTCGTCAACCAATTATCTAAATTTAAAAGAAAAATATTAAAAATCTTGTAAAATTTTACCCTAATTATTCAAAAAAAGTTAATTAAATATTTAAATTACATTTAAGCTCACCCTCTTGGAAACAGGGGACAGCTGGACTTCTTGGGATTGCATGTGAAAAATCTAATTTTAATTTTGACTTGTTATTATAGTCAAAGAGACTGTAGGAGCCGGATGAGGAGGATTCTGTGGGACTCGTAGTTTTCCTTGAGGACTCTGTCTCTCTCGAACAACCACTGTCCATGGACCCACCAAATTGAATCTTTTTGGCAGCCATCACAGTCGCCTGACTCGGCTCGCTATTCGTTGTCGTTGGAGAGCGTAGTAAACCTTTATGAGAACATTTTACAAAAAATATTTACACTACACAACTTCAAAAAATAAAAATTAAATGGGGTCATAATTTACCAAGAATATTTTCATGAAATTCTTCCTCATTGAGAATCTCGACGACGACGTCATTAGAGAAACGAACGGGCTTCTCATTGACACGATACTTAATTACAGCTGGTTCTTCTTTGGCAGTGGCTTGAGCATCAAGATCAACATCCAAATATCCCGTCGTCACAGCCTTTTTTCGTTCAAGTAGAATCTCGCCATCTGACAATGTCTTTTGAAGGGGTGCTCGATGTTGTTGTCGACTCTTATTATTACTCAAATCTCGATCTCGATGACTCCCTGAACTCCCTGATCCCCCATTATCACTCAAATTCAACGACTGACTTATGTTCTTATCCATGAGGCCGCCATTCGTTTGAGCTCCTTGAGACACCATCCTCACCTACACACATACACAGACAACAACAACAACATTGAATTTTGTATTGTAATTAAATTAATCATCATTTTTATTTAACATCAACAAAATTTGCATTCTTTATCTGTAACTAAAAAAAGTGGAGAAAGTTTAAGGTGTAAATTAGAATAAATTGAACGAGGAACGCGAGGAAAGGGAAGGAAGAGGGCTAATTAGAATCGGAAGAAAATAGATTAGTCTATAAAAAAAAATAATGGAGAAAGTAATTAATTAACTTGTTAACTTTGAATCAATGACATGCCAAATATTGAAATTGAATTAAAACAAACTTCCTCTCTCCAGCAGCCCTTCTCTTATCTGATCAAGAGAGAGAGAGAGAGGAAGCGTGGCGACGTCAAACTTTTCTCCCCTCAACTTTCTCTCTTTCCAGTCGAGTCTAATGTGTATATCTGTATACATGAGGATTTTGTCCTATATAAGTCAGTAGGTCTATGGTTATGTACAGTTTTTGAAACACTTTCAATATTCCGCATGTCTTTTCCCCAACTTTTACGTTCCTCTTTTTCATATCCTTCTATATCTGTACAGATACACATTTTCTGGTACTGTACATACGTCTATATGTCAAACTGTATTTACTTTGTGAGTATGGAAGTAGGAAGAGGAGCGAAACGTAAAACTTTCTCGTGTTGAAAAAGTTAACTTGTCCAGTAGTCTCTCTCTCTCTCTCTCTCTCTCTCTCTCTCATACATTTATATTTCAATGTACACGCTATGCATCATATCATACATCATAGGCAAAGACAAGTTTTGACTAAAAGTAGAATCTTCTTTCTTCCTCCTCTGGTGGTAATTTTATTCAAGCTTTTTTTTGGCAAAAGTAAATAAAAAAAGATGAGGGAGAAGATGACAGTGTGTGTGTACATATTTCATATCTACTATCTACAGATATGGAAAATATTCTACAGACTACAGTGAGTGTGCTCTACAAATTCACTTTGGATGCATGAAAAAAATATGACAATTTTAATAGTCATTAAGGTGAATTCCTCCCTCATGCTCTTTTTTTCCTTCAGCCTATTTTTTTACATTCAGTACAGACAGAGAAGGACTGGACTATTCGATAACAAAGAGAGAGAAAAAAAGTTGTAAAAAATGACTTACTCTGTACGAAGTTCGAGGAGAAAGTGACAAGTAGGGCGGTGGACCAGAGGCTCGGATGATAAAAGTTTCAGTTTGAGTTGCCTGAGTCTTTGTTGTCCTTTTCTTCTCGGGGACTGGCGGGACTAAAGAATTATTATTGACAGGGACAGAGACAGAGAGAGAGAGAATAAAAAAAAGTATTATTTTTTAATTTTGTTCATGTTATTTTTAGTCTATATTTCCTCTTTTTCATGTATTCTACTCTCGATAGATCAAAATTGAAGAGTCCATAATATTTATGTACTGATATTTTTCAAATATTGAACTGACCAGTAGGGGCTGTCATGTCTGGTGTTTTGCGTCCATCTAGAAGTCTTTCTTGACTAGAACTTTGACGATTCATGAGGACAACTTCCCATCGTGCTCGTCTTATTTTATGTTCATCAAAAGAATTAGAAGTTGCTGATCGTGCGAGACTTGAACAGTCAAAAGAGACATGTTTCCGGGTTGATTCTATTTGGGGGACTGGAGCTGAGGGATAACGGGTTGCAATTCGTCGTGTCCAGTCCTGCCCACTACCACGCTCTACATATCGTTCCATCTGTTCATCATTTATATATCACAAGTCAATATTTACTATCAATACAAAATATTAACTTCAATTTAGTTTGTTAAAAACCATTCATTCATTGTATGGAATGGTGATTTTTTTGGGTGAATTATTTTGAGGTTGTTCATTTTGAGACAACTTTTTTTTTTGAAGATAAATAATAAAAAGAAAATTAATTTAAACAAAAAGATTAATCCAGGTTCTGTCATTATATATCACCTTATGAAGTGATATGGTCCTGGGAAGATTATTGGAATGTAAATTATTACATAATACCTGCTCGTTCCACGTATAGCGTTTTGCTTCGTTGTAAAGATTTTCGCGACTAACGGCCACACTTTGAGGCCTTCGATTTGACTCAAATCCACCCTCATCTCCACTACTCGTTGTCTCCATGAATTGCTCCTATAAAATATTTACAATCAGACCATCTCAAACCAAAGAGAAAGAGAGAGAGAGAGGAAGAGGAGGAAACACATCAAATGATCATTTTATGGAGGAAGTACAACTGTGGCTCCTTTTCTTAGAAATTATGGAGAGGGAGAGGAAGTCGGAAGGAAGTAACAAGTATTTGAATGAACCGAAAACCCTTGTGATAGTTATTTATTACTTACGTGGGAATGGGACCATCTTTGCGGTGGACCTGCTCGCCGCCCGGCCATTCCAGGGCCAACCATGGTCGTCTCATTTGGAACATTGTGAAGATTCTCATCATCACTGGGATGTCTTCCATAACAAGATGTAAATAGATTGTCCTTCTTTTTACATGGTGACTCCTTTTCAAAATATTCAAAGACAGTAAATTAATTATTAATTTTCTAATATATCTTCATAGTAGAAAATAGTATAGTTGGAGATAAGATTCTATACAAAATAATTTAGTACCTGATACGAGGAAAGACAACCAAACAAAAAGGAGGTTGAGCGAGATTTGTCAAGACCCTGTAGAGCCCTGTAGAAATGTACACAGTACATAAATTAATACAAATTCAGACTACTGACTTCATATTATTATTGTATTAAATAAAAACTTAACAAAAACTTTTTTTTAAGAACGAGATTTTGAATATGAAATTGATGCAAATAATGAGAAGAGACATACGATTATTGTCGAATTCATAGAATGAACAATGTGTAATTTAATTTGTACTTATGACATGGGATATAAAATTCAACACTACAAAGAAAAAATCATCTTTTTTTGGCCACCGCAGGACTTTTTGAAGCTAATCTCTTTTTGAAGGCTTGTTGTGTTACAATTATAGGGTAAGTCCATTTCTTTTTATTTGCACAATCATCACAAATTGAAGGTTGATTGCTACCGACGGGGTTAGGACAAGGATGGTTCCAACATGTTCTAACCCATTTAGTTTGACCAGTCATTTGAGTCCAAATCCAATCTCCAACCTGGTATTCTTTGACACCCTCATCTCTGAGCAGTTGGAGATGAAATCTGTCCTCTTCTTCTGGTTTCGAGGCCAAAGTGATTGTAGCTCCTTTCGTAGCCCGATTAAAGTGAGGGTTGCAAATACCTTTTGTTGTGATATTTGTACATTTGACTCCATCATCTTGAGCAAGACACTCATAAATCCAGCCCGTGTTCTTGTAGCGAGCCTTACAATCACGATAATAAAAAAAATTAGCATCTGAAGGTGGTTGAGTGAAGAGAGTGGCGAGAACCCTTAATTGTATTTCTTCTTCTGGTAACTCAAAACTATCATCTGAAAGATTTGTCCATTTCAACCAATTGTCGGACGACTCTTTACAAGGTTTTTCGGAGCAAAAAGGAGCACATCTTTCATTAAACTGATTGCCACATCCCATAGGACAATATGAATGCCAAGATTTATTGCCTTCTTTATTCGTGTCCAATACTTCCATCTTGTAATACATTTCCTCCTCCACTGGAAACTGTTCCGTATTTCTGACAAACAAAATCTTGGGCATCTCAACCATCCAAATATTCTGGACATGTTCTTTGTCATGGTTCTTACAATAGTCTATTGTGCCTTTTCTTTGTGGTTGGTGGTGACAATCAAATTGTGCACATTTTCGAACGTAACTTTGTTTACCCAATGTTCTCTTGTGTAGTATAAATCTGATTTGACCTTGCGTATCTCCATACAACTGACCTCGAGCATCATAAATATTTTCAATACTTTCTGAAGTGAAGACAAACTCTTGACCAGGATGACATTTTTTTCGATGCTCAGTTACTTGACTATTCGATGGAAATGACCTCGGACAAATCTATAAACACATTAAAGACAAATGATTAAGCAAATTTACCTAAAAATAAATTTAAATGTTTTAAAGTTTATAACTATAATCAATATTACCCAACAACTGAATGGCATAAACTGGAAATGAACTCCAACATGACTACGAAAACAATTTTTGCTGGCAAATGTCTTATTACAGTCAGTCCATAAACACTTTGGTAAATTTCTAATATGGTGCTGGTTCATGATATGCTAACAAACAAAAAAAGAGAATTATTACTTATTCCGAACATTAGTGGTAGTAGCAACGACCAACGAGATATTTTAAAATTAAATATAATATAACTACAACTTACCTGAAACAAAGCACGACGACTCCCGCAAAGTTGGTCACAGACTGAAGAATCATCATTGTCAGTCAAATTGAATTCGCACTTGACTTGCGATGTTTCTTTTTCGATGCCATCAAGATTCCATTGATAAATTTCATCTTTCGACTTGATCCCCATCTTATCCAATAATTCAGTATCCCCTTTATCAATTCGGGCGATATGAAGATCAGTGGCAAACCTAGCCAGCCATTGATTCATAGCATGACCCTCCGGGTCAAGTTCAAGCTCATATTTTGTCTTTCTGAGCTTCTTTGGCCCGGCCTCACTACCCTTACTACTGGCCATTTTGTACGCAAAAGTTGATCACAATATGAATTAAATAATGAGACACTTATGAATGATGCAACAATTAATACAATTAATTAGCATTCCCGTGGGGGCACCCGGAGCTTTTCAAAAAATGTTTTGCCAAATTGTCAAATTTCTCAAGTGAGCAGAAATTTGAGATTTTTAGCCACCAGAAAAGTCAATTTCTGGGAACCATCAGGTGGACTCAGAATTTGATGGGAAATTCATTGATGACCTTCATTTTGTATGTAAGTCACTTTTTTGACCTCATATGACCTTAAAAATGTTTTTTTTGAAAAAAAATGAATTTCGATAAAAATCTTTTCAATGGGAAATTTGGCGCTGAATTCGATGGTGACGTTTATTTTACGTTAGTCATCTGTCATGGAGGCACCAATTAGCCCAATAGTTATACAGGGAGTGGCTGATATTTTAGCAGAGTTTGAGAATAATCTTGCTAATAGAGTCGCTATAAAATTCGGAAATCTACGACTAAGTAACCAGAATCATCGTAAAACGGTGTGCGTGTGTCTCCAAATTGTCAAACATTTAGAATACGTTATTGAACATTGGAATGGTCACCACATTCCAGTACGGGAACTCTTCTACGACTTACATAAAGAGACTCTGCCATTTGAAATTCCTCCAGATTTAATGTCAAGTTGTATTAATCGTGTTGCCAATCGAATTGGAGTACGTATATTGAGTTTATTTTTATTTGTTTTATATCAACGTGTATAATACACGGTGTATTTGTCTTTTGTCTGTTTTAGGTGGGCAGAAAAGAACTACCCATAGAAGCTGTTGCGAAAGGATATTTTATTTTAGCAAAAGACAATACTATTAGTATTAATGGGCAAGTTAGATATCATGATGTTGATCAGAGTGGACATAGACTCCAAATTCCTATCAATTTTTCTACTCGAAGTAAGTTGAAGTACTAGCCTTATAATCATATTTTGTACCAATTTTTTAAAAATGAAAACTAATATTTATGTTTTAATAAAGACTGGAAATCGGTTTCGACAACAGCAACAGTTGTATTTCTTATAGAGTCAAATGGGTATATCTTTGGTATGTTTCCTCACAAAATTATGAAATTTTTTTTGGCTAAAAATGTTCCTTCGTGTCTCTAGAGTGTAGATCAAAAATAATTTTGCCCCGCTGACCTCTCCTTAGGTCATGGGGTCATTGAAAAGGTC